>JAJIBD010031462.1:0-186410 GCA_021461705.1 Cryptotis parvus
ATTGATCAATATGTCTGTCTATTTTAATACCTCAATTTTGATTACTAAGCTTTGAAATATAAATTAAAGACACCCCACGATGCTTCCTATCTTCTTTTCTTTTGAGATTTCTTTTTTTAAACTAAACATAGATTTTTTTTTTTTTTCCTCTGGTTGTTTCCAGATACTGGATATTGTGAATAGTGCTGCTATGAACATAGAAGTGTAGATGGTGTTTCTGCTGTGTGTTTTAGCCTCCCAGGGTATATTCCCAGGAGTGGTCTGACTGGGCCAATTAGGAGCTCAATTTCTAGTTTTTGGAGGGAATGCCCATATTGCTTCCCCAAAAAGGCTATACCAGTCTACATTCCCACCAACAATGGATGAGAGTCCCTTTCTCCCCACATCCACGCCAGCACTTGTTCTTGTTATTTTGGATATGGACCAGTCTCTGTGGTGTAAGATGATATCTCATTGTTGTTTTGATTCTTCTCTCCCTGATGATTAGTGATGATGAGAATTTTTTCATATGCCTTTGGCCATTTAAATTTCTTTTTTTCCAAAGTCTCTGTTAATTTTTTTTCTCCCCATTTTTTTGATGGGGCTACCATTTTCTTTATGGATTTTCCCCCCTCAAACCCTTGCTACTAGCTGACAACCAATGTGGTCTTTTTAATAACACTGGCAGGAGAAAACTCACTTTCACTCCAAGTAACCAAATGCTCCAATCAGGGTGCTAGGCATTTTTAATGATTATACATCACGTATAACACCAAGGAATAAAAAGATATTTCCATAAACATCTTTTAATGAATAAAATATTTATAATTTTAGTAAAATGGTTAAGTAGTACTAACTTTATGTCACTGATAAAGTACTAAAACCAAAGTGCTCATGGCTCACCAGTTGCTACTCTGTCACATTTGTCCATTAAGTTAATTGGTTTTATTCATAAAGATAAGAAAGGAGAATATTTGAGAAAGTTACATAGGTAAAGGAAGAGAAATTACACACCCAAAGTTGGAATGTGGAGCCATTCAAGAATAGGTTCAGCTAATCAATTTTTTAACTGTTTCCTTTGTCACTTTTTTTGGATTTTTTGAGTTCCAAAACCTAACAGTGCTCAGGGCTTACTCCCTGATGGTGCTCAGGGGACCATATATGGTGCCGGAAATTTAACCTAGTTTGACCATGCGCAAGGTTTGCACCTTCACTCTACTACTCTTCCAGCCCACTGCCAATCAATTCTTACTGAGCGCACATGCATGACACAAAGGAAAGTCTTCTTACAGTACAATATGTGTAATCACTTAGTAGTAGAATCGTTCTGTAACTTCTATCCCATGCTTGGAATCCATCAAACACTCTAAAAATGTTCTTTAGAAACTGCCTGTGTCTTCTATGGATCCCCTCCCCCAAATTCCTCAGTCATGCATCCTTACCTATTTACTCCATTCTGAAAGGACCTTCTCAAAAAGAGACAAGAGCTACAAATTTCTCACAAGATAATTAGTGTCTTCAATTGTAGAGCACCACAGACACTACCATGTCTCCTCAAAGCTCACATAGATATGGGGCCACAGAATGTGACCTTATTTTAAAAAAGATTTTTGCAGATATAATTAGAGATCTAGAGATGAATCATCACAGATATATGGTTTGACTTTAATCCAATTCCTGGTCTCTTTAATAGGAATGACATGTGAAAATTTGATGACATACACTCAGGGGCAACGCATCAAATAAAGACTGATAAAACGGTAGCATAGATTGGAGTGAGACAGAGAATAAAGTGCTGCAACTCCAAGACATAAATGCCAGAAACTGAGCAAGAGACAGTACAAGGTGCTAACATGTAGTACTGGGTGCCTGTTATACAACACACTGAATTGGATCCTGGCATCCTCTCTGGTACCCAAGCCAGCCAGGAGTGGTTCTTTCAAGTGCAGAGTCAGGAATAAACCCTGAGCACTACAGGTGTAGCACCAAAACAAACAAAATAAAAGAAAGTCAGAAATTATTGGAAACCTTGATTTGAAACTTGTGTGTACAGAACTGAGAGGAAATGAAATAGTTCTCCTAAGCCACTCAAGTTTTCAAGCATTGCTTTCACCTTCTTGGGAAACTGTGACACAAAGTAGTAATCAACCTTAACATGAACATAAACAAGCCCATATTTCACATCTTGCCATGCTCATTGCTACCAAATCCTGACTGATGCATGTTGATGAATATGGTCAAATAGGAGAAAAAACATACAGCACATAGGGTTACTGGTTACTGGATTTGGCATATCAAATATGACACGGGTAACTTGCCAGGTTCTGCCATACAGGTGGGATACTCTTGTAGTGGCCTCTCATCCAGTATAGGTGAACTGTCTGTGGCTTCACGTGCAGTTTGAATTATAGACCTCATTCCATGACCTGCAGGAATGGTTTGAGGGTTTTTCATAATGTTCTGAGGTGAGCAGATGCCCTTAGGTTACACTAGCATGGGACAGGACGTATGGAGATGTCACTGGTGCCTGCTCAAGCAAATCGATGAATAATGGGAAGAAAAGTGATAAGTGAAGTGATACATAAAGTTACCTTCCTTATACACAGACCAACCAGGGTTCAATGTCCAGAACCTCATATGGTTCCCCAAGCACTGGTAGGAGTAATTCCTGAGTAGAGTGCCAGAAGTGAGTCCTGCCATCCATGACTGTAGTACAAAAAATAAATAAATAAATGTTTTAAAAAGAAAAAAAAACTATCAATTTTACAGTTAGATTATGTGTTACAAATGTGATTGAGTCATTGAGTTACATGATACATCAATTTTCTTTTCTATCCAAGGAAAGTAGTACCATTCTACTAATGAGATGATTCTGAGCACTTAATGAGATGATTTACATATTATAAAGCTACTCATAGATATTTCTCTTTTTTAATTTTTTAATTTTTACAAATTACAAAGATATACAATTAAAAAGTTCATATTTGGGTTTTGTTCTACACAGTGTTCCAGCACCTATCCCGCCACCAGTGCCCATCTCCGCCACCAACGTCCCTGGTTCCCTCCCGCCTCCCCCCAGCCCTCCTCCATGGCAGGTTCTTTATTTCTTTCCCTTTTTCTCTTTCTCTTCTTCCCTTCAGACTATGGATTACAGAACATACATTAAAGGGTTGTCAACTCATAGATATTTTTCAACACCTAGTTTTCTTGATTAAAACTGGAAAGAAGACCCATATGTCTGAGTGATTTGATGCAAAATTGAACTCTTCCTATCAAAGACAGCACGTCATTTTCAAGGCAATCAAGCTAATTAGCCTTTTCCACCTGGAGTTTTCTTTCAAACGAGTTCCACTCTCAACCAAATTCTGGAAGGGTTGAGATAGGGAAGCTCCAAATGTTTAGAATTATCTCATCATATAGTATTATATACTTATTTTTTCATTGAATGAATTGAATGTATCCTATCACTTGTATCACTGTCCTCCCATAGTTCATTGATTTGCTCAAGTGGCACCAATAACATCTCCATATACCCTGTCACATGCTGGTGTAGCCCAGGGGCATCTGCTTTGCTCCGAGAAAGATGAAGAGCTTTAAACCATTCGTTCAGGTCATGGGAATGAGGTGTATAATTGTTACTGGTTTTTGGCATATCAAATACAAGACGGGTAGCTTGCCTGGCTCTGCAGTGCAGGTAGGATACTCTAGGAAGTTGGCTCTCAGTTCATGCATTTACTGATGAACCACAACGGGAGAGATATGCTTTACTCTTGGGTGGAGCTCTGATGAACTGTGGAGTCTAGATGTTGAAAATGGTTGTCCTCATGGTGCAGCGGTTCCTCTGGCTTCTTCCGAGGATCTATTGGGATGGCAGGCCTGGGCTAGAAACCGCCTTCCCTCCCAGACACCTCATGATCAGCTGAGCACAGGGAAAGCGGTAGCAGCTCTGCTCCAGTGTATCTGTGTCCGAAGTGTATCCTATATCTCTAATAAATTATTTTCCTCATGCAACATGATAGAAAATATAATAAAATAATGATAACCCTAGACAGAGAAAAGCAGTCATATCCCAAACCCTTGCTAACATCCTTACTAGCACAAGACAACTTGTAGAAAAGGTGTCACTGAATATTTTTAGCTCCATTAAAAATTTCACTGTCAAGATGGCTAAGAATAAGTCCTGCTTAGTTTCTCCAAAGAGTGCACAGTAGCTATTTATTATACGTAATGTCTATTCTGTTATTGTTGTTAAAGAGTGTGCACAAGTGTTTGTGTATATGACCCAGTTAGTAGTGCCTAATTTGTTATTTTCCATTTTTCCAACTTGTTTTGTTTTTCCTCTGCCTAGTCATACAAAAATTTCCACAGTATCATAAATCTCTTTAACACACTACATATTTTATTTCCTTAGTGAAGAGGCATAGAGTACCTTTACATTTTCAAGTGCATATAAGAAGTTATTTAAGTAGTCACAGAGTAGATCCAAAAATAAATATTAATAAGATAGCTGACTCAAATATAGAGCAAATCTTAAAGGAAAACCTAGAAAGTGTCTTTGGTGATAGAACTGCCTGTGGCCATGGGAATGTATCCAAAGGTTCTTGTGACATTTGAAGGATGACAAGAGAAAAATGGGGAAAATAATGATGCCTTATATACACTAACCTTGTGTTTTTTAATAGTTACCTGGTAAACTCTAGACAGGGTGAAAAATCAAGATGAAAAAGGATTTTTATATGTCTCAAACACCATCATATTTTCTTCAAACTGTTCTTAACTTGTATTAAATGCAAAAAATGAGATGATAATTGATCACCTAACTTTCATTTTATTTTTTGTTTGAAAGGTTACACCAATAGTTCTTGAGCTTATTCTGGGCTCTGTACCCAGGGATCATTCCTGGTGAGCTCTGGGGAACAGAGCTCTGGTGATAGAGCTTGAGCCCAGGTCAGACACATGCAAGATAAATGCCCTACCCACTGTATTATTGTTCAGGCTCCAATATACTAAATTTTATTTTATCTAGTTTTTCAATATAAATTAGGCATTAATTAATTATTGAAAATGTATAAAAATCCCTTAGCAAGGTAGGAGAAAACTTATCTTCCTTAATCTGGTAGTGAACAATCATGCACCAGTAGTGAGTGCCATACTCAATATCACATGTTGGGAAGTCTATCTTGTTCTTTAAAGAAGCTCTTTCAATGCTTCTTGCAAACTATGAATTCCCAACACTGTAGTCTTTCAGAAAGCTGTATATTGTTCTTTCAAATCTAAGTGATAATCTAGATAGAGGAGTATTCTTGGTGAGTCATTCTGTTGAGATTTTGTACCTAGATTTCTCCATACTCTTCCATTTCATAAAGTTCATCGGATGGTCTGCTATCCAGATTTTTTGGGATCTGCTTTATAATCTCCCTTTTTGATCTTATAATTATGTATAGCTTATAATATATAAATATAATAAATATAATATAAAATATTATAAGCTATACATAATTACAAGATAAAAAAAGGGAGCTTATAAAAGCAGATCCCAAAATAGCATAGCAGAAACCCATCAGATGGATCTGCTATATACTATAAGCTTATAATATGAAAATATTATAGACATAATATTCTGTCTCTATCTTTGGATTTTGTCATTTTTCATACAGTGTGTCTAGGAGTTTTCTTAGTTAAGTTCATTTCCTTGAGGATCCTTTGGGCCTCTTGAATCTTAGTGCCTGTAATCCTCAATTATGGAAAATCTTTATCAATGATTTCTTTAACTATTGTTTATCAAATTTTCCTTCCTAGGACTTTTTCAGGGGACTCTAATGATTCTTATAATGTTCTTGATTTGCCCATAGTTCTTGGGTTCGCTGTTCATTCCTTTCCAGAACATATTCCACCTTCTGTTATCTTCCTGTTGTTTCCTCCTCATCTTGAGTCTTTTTGTCTTTTGCTCTAGCTACTGCTATTCTGGTATTCAGAGATTCTACTGAATTCTTTTTGCATCACTACCATGCTCATCCTTTTCTTTCATTTCTGATTACAATAGTTTTCTAATTTTGACTCATTTTCTTGTACTTTTTGCTGACTACCTATGCCCTAGTTTCTTTGAGTTCATTAAACATTCTTTTTTTTTTTTTTTTTTTTTTTTTTTTTGCTTTTTTGGGTCACACCCGGCAATGCTCAGGGGGGCTACTCCTGGCTCTGCACTCAGGAATTACTCCTGGCGGTGCTCGGGGGACTATATGGGATGCCGGGAGTCGAACCCGGGCCGGCTACAAGCCGGCCGCATGCAAGGCAAAGCGCCCTACCGCTGGGCTATCGCTCCGGCCCTCATTAAACATTCTTATCATGCTGAGTGAAATTAGGCAGAAAGGGAAGGACAGACATAGAATGACTGCATTCATCTGTGGGATATAAAAACATATATTATGAGACTAATATCCTAGGCTAGATGAAACAGGGTCCAGGGAGGTATTGTCAAGGGTTGGAATCTACTACAAGTGTGGGGAGGCAGAGGTTATGCAAGATAGTGAAGGGGTCAGCCTTCCAATAATAGTTGGAAATGGTAATGCTAGATATGCAAGATAACCCCTCAATAAATTCACTGCAAACAGCAATGTGCAGAGAGAGGAGAGAGAGAGAGAGAAGTACCTGCCATAGAGGCAGGTGGGGTGGGAGGGACAGAGAAAACAGGGGCCATTGGTGGTGTGAAGTGTGCAGTGGTGGAGGGATAGGTGCTGCAACATTGTATGACTGAAATGCAATCATGAACGGCTTTGTCTATCCCATGGTGATAGAAGGAAAAAAAACATTTTTATCATGGTGTCACTGGAATCATAGCTGTATGAGTTACTGAGCTAGCTGGTATTGTCTGTGTCTATAATGATACTGGTTTTGCTCACTGAACTTGGTAGATTTCTATATGTCTTCCTTATGGTTTTCTAGTGTTCTTGCTATGTTGGGAATGAGTCTTTGTAGATAGACCCCTGGAAGATACTGAGGGATTAAGCTAGGGATTGTTCTTTTTCTTCTCTGCCCATCCTCAACATGTGACAGAAATGTAATTGTGAGCAGAATCCAATTTGTTGAGTAGATCCACTGTGTTTTAGGATCTATGGTATGGATCAATTAATATGGGACAAACTCTGCCTCCCATTCTGGAGTAAACCTAGTGATGTGATTTGGCTACAGGTCTCAGCCAATATGTCAGAGCAGTAAGCAGGTCCTATGTGGCCCTTAATTGGAACATATCAGGTATAAAGGACACTTTGAAATAGCCAGAGAAAAGGGGCTCTGTGGTCTGTACCAGAATAGGCCTTATTGTGTCAGCTGGAGTCTGACCTTACCTGGAGCAGCTAGTAGGACAGTCTGATCACCTAAATCCTAAAATCATCAAATCCTATAGTATAAAGTGTGGGGTAAGAACCTCATCTAAGACACAGTATTATGCCTTTGGGGACATACTGAATAAAATTCTGAGGTGACTATAGGCTGGAGAGATAGTATAGTTCATTGGACATTTGCTTTGCATGCAGTCAACCCAGGTTCAATCCCTGGCATACCATATGGTGCCCCCTAGCTCACCAGGAGTGATTCCTGAGCATAGATCCACAGTAAGCCCTGAATTCCTCTTGGTGTGACCCAAAAACAAACAACAAAGAGAAATAAAGAGGTGAAATAGTTGTTAGGATGACTTCAATACTGTCATAACTAAATAGAATTGCTAAGGTGAACAAAAGAATAAAAACCAATAAAGTTACTTCCTAGATTTGGTCAAATCTCTGGATCTGGAAGAAAAGTGGAGGCAGGATGAGGAAACCGGCCTTTTTGGTGGGGGCACCACTGGAAGTGACTGTGTTGAGCTATATACACTCATAGTGTCAAGCCCTATGAGTTCCAAAATAATAAATAACAATAATAAATTCAACAAAGATAAAATGATAATCACAAAGCTTTCATTTTCCTGTTGTTTACTCTAAAGTGAACACTCAAGCCAACAGTTCACATAATATAAAAAAAACCTGAAGATATAAGTATAGAGACTCTGTTGTCTACCTTCATGAATATGTTGTCCTAGTCTGGGTTTTAGATAAGCTCTTTGGGAGACTTAGCTCTCCAAAAAACCATACCATAAAACCATTTGACTTGCTACGTTTTTTCTTTACCAGGTAACTCATGTTCAGAGGTCAAGAAGAGCTAAGAATATAAACCAGAGTTTGTTTGAATTTCTTTAAAAACAGTGTAATCCTCTGATAAAAATGCAACTTAACTAGAGAAAAATCAGTTGGCATAGAGCAGCTTAAAAGAAAGATGGAGAGTCCAAACCCACCTGTCAAATGTATCTATTCTACATGGAATCCTGTGTAGCATACTATGAGGAATTCTCCCATTTGAGATATAGCCTCCTGTAAAGACTTATGTTTTGTTCTTGTGGGTCTAATAGTTTACATGTATAATAGTTTACATATCTACATATTCTTGTGTGTCTAATAGTTTACATATATGTATACATATATGTATATGTATGCATATATATGTATATATGTATATATTCATCCCAATTTTCAGTGAGTAAATCTCCTGGTGAATTCATTTCCTCTCTCAGGTTACAAAAAAAGACACTGTTTTCCTTATTGGCTGCATGATTGATTCTAGTTGAGGACTATCTTGAGGACAGCAGCCTCTTTCAAGGTATCCTTCTCCAATCAGGTGATTGAAAGTGTTTCAGGGAGAAGAAGGCTGCTTTCTTCCGCAACACAATTGTTGTTACCTCTGAACCTGGATGTTGAAGTGGTTTGAAACGCTTCTAGTTAAATGTTCCAATCCTCAGCCTAATCTGCTTCAGGATTTATTTTTATTGTATCCTTCATAATTCCATAGTTAGAAATGTAATAATCATCTACTTGCCACCAACAAGAGATGCTTATAACTATAGACAAGTGAATGTTCTAAAACTCCATTCTAACATTTTGTTTTCTTAATCTGTTAACTAATATCCACTAGATTATTTTGGTTCATATATTTTGCCCATATTTTAAATTGAACATTTAACTTTTTATTACTGAATTAAAAATTATTCTTCACATACTGATCATTTTTAATAAATATACTCCTCCCCATTCAACCTTACACATGCTATCTACATGAAACACTGGTTAATACCAACTGTATCTAGTTTGCATCACCTTTAGGTGTTTACCTGAACATCCTTCTTTGGAATGTCTTCTCTAGAGTGATCTAGAGTCCGTCTAGATTCATTTAGGATATACTCAGGAATTGTGTTTGCATACTGTCATTCCTCTAATTATGTCACATGAATTCACCTTTAATAAATGCCTACTATGTGACAGCATGACTTCTATTTCATTCTCTCTACAAGCTTGTGAGTCGTAGTCTGTTATCATCTCCACTTGGAAGATATAGAAACTTCATTTTCTATAAGGCAAAAGACTTGATGATAAAGCTAATGAATCTGAATTCAAAGTCTATACTCCTTGTATAATATTGCTTCTCCATAATAATTTATAACCATTATAACTTCTACTTCCTCATTAGACTATTCATTAAACAAGCATGTCCTTAAATGCTTTTTCTTTTGAATGAAGATGTGTCTTTTAGTTCATGTAATTATACTATTGATCTGTCAGAATTTTTAAAATTTAAATTTGTGAGCTGCATGTAAATATCACATCTTGTAATTTATTGTTCCTTAGTGTAATAAAATTCCAAGTTAGTAAAAATATACAGGGAGTCAATAAAATATGTTCAATTATGTGTCAATAATTAAACCAAAATATTATTATGCCTAATATTTTGAATGTCATTAAACTTAAATTTTGGTCCAAGGGCACAGGTAGAGCTCAGTGGTTGCCTTGCAAGTGCAAGACTTGTGAATTCTCTGGCTCAATTCTTGTCAACACTCCACATGCCTAAGTGCATTGCCCATGGCAATGCTCTTTGGGATTTCTGCTGCTACAACCAAGTATGTGTTCTCCAGGATACCACACCAAGTCTATGTGATCCCCAGTTATCAGAGAAACAACAACAAATTAAATGGGAGGGTTTTAATTTTTTCCAAAAGACTTGTCCGGAGTTGTGAATTTTTTTCTCTTCTAATGAATTATCATCATTCTGTCTTTAAGAACTTTTCATAGGGAGGCTATTATTCATTTTATCATGCTTTATTTTTGCCCAAGTCATCTGGAAGCCCAGAGCTTACTCTTATATCCAATTAAAATAAATTACACTGTTAATGTCAGCCATTACTCTAGGAGACCAAGTCTGGAAACACAGAAAGGAGATAATATTATTTTGATTAAATAAACATGAAAAACAGCAGCTACACTTGCTATAGAATGGAAGGCCCACTATATTAAACTCAGATCTTAAGAGAGCAGTACTGTTTTCATAATTATAAGATACACAGCAACAGTAAGTGGAAGTAGGCAGTCCACTTAAATGGCGCATGATAAAGCATAAAAATATATTTCAGGGAAGGTGAAAAAATTCTGGAATAAAGTATTTCATAGAAGTCCAGTATTTTATGGCCAGAGAGATAATATAAGGATTACAGCACTAAATCTGTACTCAGCTGACTCAGATTCAATCCCTGACACTGTATATAGTCCCCAGAATATCTCCAGCAAGGATCCTTGAGCACTGATGGGTGGACCTCCCAAAACGCAGTAAAAGGTTTTTCATTAAGTAAAAGTTTGTCATGTATTTTACTTTATTTATTATGATGTACCAGTTGCTATTTATTATTCATACTTTATATAACACACACATATATACACACACACACACACACACACACACACTTGTGTGCCAGGCACAGTGCTACCATGATTTTAGTGGTAAATATAACAAGTAAGTTTCCTCATTTCCTCATAGCTCATAGTGTTCACCGTTTACTTGAAGAGAAACTGATAATACACAAAGTAAAACCAACAAAACACCTAAGATATAAAACTATTATGGATTAAGTAAAATTTTAGGATCCTACCTCAGATGTCATGGATGGCATCTGAGAAGATGATACTTGAGATCAAAGGTAGTAAAGGAGAAAACAGGGAGAGCAGAGAAAGGGAGAGAAAGAGAAAAGGGAGAAAAAAAAGAGGGGAAAAAGGGGTGGAAATTAACTAGAATACACCGATATAAGTAGCATAGAAATTCAAAGAATCATCAGGGATTAACTGAAAATCTTGATAACATTAACTGGAGAACCAAGAAGAAATGGGTAAAATTTTTGATCCTGTAACCTTTCTATGGCTGAGCTAAGAGAAAATGCTTAGCACCTAAACAGTCCAATTTCTATGAAGAAAAATAAAAAACAGTAATCAAAAAATTCTCCCCAAACAAAAGCCCAGGCCTAATTGGATTACTATGAATTCTTCCAAATCCTTAGAGATCTACTCCCAAACCTTTTCAGGTTTTTTCAGAAAATTGAAGAAACAGGAACTCTTCCAAACATTTTTTTTTATGAGGCAACCATTATTTTGATACAAAAAGGAAGACAGATATCACTAAAAAAAGAAAACTGGGCCGGAGCGATAGCCCAGCGGTAGGGCGTTTGCCTTGCACGCCGGCCGCCTGTGTCGGCCTGGGTTCGATCCCCGGGCGCTCCCATATGGTCCCCCGAGCGCCGCCAGGAGTAATTCCTGAGTGCAGAGCCAGGGAGTAACCCCTGAGCATCGCGGGTGTGACCCCAAAAAGCAAAAAATAAATAAATAAATAAATAAATAAATAAATAAATAAATAAATAAATAAATAAATAAAAAAGAAAACTATATACCTGCATCTCTGATGCATATAAATACAAAGGTCCTCAACAAAATATTGCCCACCAAGTCCAACAGTATGTCACAAGATCACACTCCATGCCCAAGAAGGATTTCTCTTAGGGATGCAAGGATCATTCATTATATACAAAATAATCAACATAATACACCTTATTACACAAGGAAAAATAAAAATCATATTATCATATCAGCACATACAGATAAAGCGTTTGACAAGATCTAAAACACATTCATGCTAAAAAGGTTCAACCAATTGGGGATTGAAGAAAATTTCCTCAACGTAGTTAAAGTCAGGATTAGATAATATGGTGGTAGGATGCTTTTATCTTGCACTTGGCTGAAAAGGTTTGATCTCTGACACCCAGTATGATTCCCTGATCCCTGCCAGGACTTATTCCTGAGCACAGAACCAGAATTAAACCCAGAATTAAACATCAAGTGTGACCTCCAAATAGTTAAATACTTTTACTACAGATGGCACTCTGAGGTTTTGGCCTAAACCCCTGGGGAGGTGGCAGTGCTTAGTAGGAGAGAAAAAGACTGGGGAAAGAGCAGGTGGTGTGGGGCTGAGGGTTGAGAAATCAAGTCTTCCACATGATCATTTGACTTTAAACCTCCCCTACTTATAACAGCAGATAACATTGCAAGCATGTTTATGACTATAAAGGAATTAAAACTGTATTTTTGCAACAAAAGGGGTATTGCCACATTGTAACTCTTTGCACATAAGCCAAGGAAATAAATCTATGGATAAATCATCAAATGAAAAATAAATACACAATGTTTAAACTTCATTCTACCCATTAACTATAGTTTTGTGATAGAAATATTACAAGAATGACAAAATTAATTAACAGCATTTTCTTGCTGAGAAATTTATCTTAAATCTCAAAGGAACTGAACTATTCTCTATGCAAAAAAGATAGGGTAAAACTGACACCACTACCAAATGTAAAAATTTAGAGCATATTCTCTTAACATTTTATTTTAAAATAGCAGAATTGTAATTTCTCAAAATGAAATGTTAAACTCTTCTCACAAGTAATTTAACTAATTACAAAGGGAAATAAATTGACAGTAAAGAAATCCAATGTGATATTTCCAAAGAAAGAAGAAAATAAACTTTCTAATTCGGTGGCTGCTAAAATGCTGTTTGGATGTAAAAACCCTTTGTTTTAGCAATGGATGTAAGCACTGAAAAACATCTGGCTCCAAAGCATGACTTCTTAAGCAAATCAAAAATAATTAACCGAGTAGGGGCGTGAATTCACAATGATGTCAAAATTTAGTAAAAATAGTACAAGAGGAAAAGTGGATTTTATTTATTTGGTGACAGAACAGTTACAGTGCTGATTGACTTATACTTACAGTGGTCAATGGGTGAAATTTTAACTTTTTTCCAGGAAACTTTATACTTGTTTGAAACACTCACTGAAAAATTGGGCACAAGAGGCATTTAATGAACAAATTGTGAAAAATAGAAAATAGTTCATAGTAAGATAGGAAGCTGCAGAAATTCTGCCATTAAAAACAAAGAAGAACTCAGAAGATGAAGCTGTAATTGAGAATCTGGGCATCTCCCACGTGTCCTCATTGCTCTGCCAAAAAGAAATCTTCATTTACTGCTTCTCTTAACTGCAACTTTTCCCAAATATGAAGACAAGGAAGTTAGAATATTGCAGATTTCATATATAAGTCAGATCTTACCTAAGTATTAGTGTTTCTACATTTTCCTAGACGTACATTCCAAGCAGAATTGCATTTATGACAGAAAATCACATTACAATGTATTTCAGGTATGAATATACTAAGAAGAGCACGGTACAGAAAATTTTAAAAATAAACTCTTCGGTTTGTAAAATTATATCTTTAGCAGTTAGTTTATTTCCTAGTATATGCTGACTGCAGAAGGAAAACAGATAAAAAGAACTTTAAGAATATGTAATATCAATTGTAGATATTGAGTAAGACCATTAATTGTTGAAGTAACAATGCTCTTGAGCTTTTTATATTTGAATATGAATTTTTTCATTTAGTTATGTTTCATTATTTTCTTTAGAGATAAGTAGTGTGATACAACATATAGTATTTTTATTATTTCCTGCATCCATAGATATTTTTAACAAAGAAGTATTTGTAAAGATTTTGTTGAGAAGTGTTAAAATCTGTTTACATAAAAACATATAAAAATGACCATAAATCAATGACTTGTAAGTTGTTAATGTTTGTTTTTGAAACCCTCAATATAAACAATTATGATTGCATTTTATAGATTTCACAGAAGAGATGACAATATTACTATTGGATATTTGGAAATTGACAATTATAGACACAATAAGTCAATACAGCAAAAGTCAAATATACCAATCCTCAAATAAATACATCATCTATATAAGATAAATATTTATAAATATTGGATACTTAAAATATCCACCAGTGGTCAGGATTTATTACTGGCTTTGTCTCAGGATCACTCCTGGTGAACTTGGGGAACCATATGTAGTTTCCACAATCCAACCTAGGTCAGTCACATGCAAAGTCCTACCCATAGTTTTTTACCTCCAGCCCAATGGTTTTTTTTTACCTTGTCTGCTTCAAACGAAACACTTGAGTTCTCCTGGCAACATAAATTGATAGGGAAAAGTTGATAGAAAACCATCATATATGCAAATGGTAAGCTAAAAGGCATAGATATGTTGGGCTAGTGGTGGAAGTTGCAAGCTAAGTTGTCTAACACAGCTCACACCACAGTGAAACCCCTTGTGCAGAAGTAAATGGCAAAAATAGTCAAACGAGACACAGTCAGCCCTGTGACCAGCCTCTGCCATGCCTCCTTCCTCATTGCAGGCCCACCCGGCCGGGCCCACGGCTGTAAGAGTGGAACAGGCCTGCAAAGGGCCCTGCTTCCCAGTCACGCAGGCATCTTGGCTAACCCAGGGCTCCTGACTCACTGTCTTTTTACGGGATTGGGTGGCTTGTACCGGTCAGTATTTGGGATAGGACAAAATCCTAGCTTTTCTGTAATTGGATAAGGGGTCAAGACCCCGAAACCCTCTATCGGCTTCAATGCCAATAAAGCTGAGCTGTATCACTGAATCTGCTCCAAGAAGGTGTTTTCTGTCCGGCGAGTTGGTCCTCCCTCACTGTTGCTCTTTGCCTTCACCGCTGCTCAGAGGTTGGTGTGCAAGATGCTTCTGGCTTGCCTTGGGGTACAGTCACACTGTTCCCCAACAGCTTTATAGGTTTAAATGGCATTCAAATGAAAGAAGGTAATAAGAGATAGAGGGTAACATTATATACTGTTTAAGAAATCAATACATCAAGACTACTTTTCTTCTTATTAACATGTATACATTAGCTGAATGGGGCAGTACAGTGCTTAAAACAACTACTAATAGATGAACAGATACAATGATGGCAGCAAAGCCATCTCTCTCTAACGTGGGAGTTGTTATCATCCCCTTTCATCACTGACCACATTAAACATACAGAATATAACTTAGAAAATATTAATCCTAAATAAGAACTGCAAGAACTGGGATTAACAGACATATTCAGAACCTACCTCTTCTCAAAAGCTAAATATTTTTCTGGGTACATATGGAATGTACACCTCTGCTTCGCTGATGACATCGCTCTAATAACACCAAACATTAGCCAAGCGGCACAAATGCTGGCTCACTTTGACCGAGAATGTGGAAAGATAGGTCGACAGCTGAATCTCAACAAACTATGTTCATGAAAAATGAACTAGTTCCAGAGGCCCCATTCACTCTCAATGGAACAAACATCGCTGAATGCAGCAGTTATGTGTGCCTAGGTCAAGAAATCAACATGATGAAAGACCTAAAACCTGAGCTGCGCAGGAGGAAGAGAGCGGCATGCAATGCCTTCAAAAAACATTGAAAAAATAGCTAAAAAAGAAAAAGAACCTCTGGCACCAAGCACATCTCTTTGACTCCACCGTTCTCCCTGCATTAACATATGCCTCAGAGACCTGGGTCCTACAAAAGCAGGATGAGAATGCTATTTGGGTCTCCCAAAGAGGAATAGAAGGAACTATGCTTGGGATATCACGCCTCACTCAAGTGAAGGAAGGAATCTGGAGCTCCGACCTCCGTCGCTTTTCCAGAGTCAAGGATGCTGTCTCGTTTGCCAAGAAATCGAAAATCAGATGGGCTAGACATGTAATGTGATTTGGAGACGACTGCTGGACTAGAGCCTAGAGCCGTTACCAACTGGATCCCACGGGATGTAAAAAGATCACGTGGCCGCCCACCTACAAGATGGTCAGACTTCTTTGTCAAGACCCTGAAGGAACGGTTTGAGACTTTTCATATTCCTGAAGCAACCAGATGCCATTGGGCTACACTGGCACATGATAGGGTCAAATGGAAATATTACTGGTGCCCGCTCGAGCAAATCGATGAATAAAGGGATGTCAAGTGATCAGGTGACATATGGAATAATCTCTAGGATAGTTTACATGCTGCTTTATTTACAGAACACATGTAAGCAAGACATGCAGCAGCTTTTTCCCATGACTTATTTGACTTAATGACATTTTTGCCCCATTCAAACTTTAGCTCCCCAAATTTACATTTTTTATTACTGAGTTGTGTGTGTGACTCCAAAACCAAAAATAAATTAATAAAATTAAAACAAAGAGAAGCAAAGTCTTGAACATTAAAATATAAAAGGAATAGTAAGTGTCAGTGGGAAGGGCTATAAAGTTTAATATATTTGCTTGCAAATTAAAAATAAATACAACTAGCTCAAAATTATTGAGACACCATGTTTTAACAGCTTTTTTTTTTTTTTTTTCACACCCCGGCAATGCTCAGGGGTACCTCCTGGCTCTGTACTCAGGAATTACTCCTGGCGGTGCTTGGGGCACCATATGGGATGCCGGGATTGAACCCGGCCGCTGCCGCGCGGCAAGGCAAACGCCCTACCCGCTGGGCTATCACTCTGGCCCTTAACAGCTTTATTGAGGCATAATACCACACAGTAAATAAAACATGTTAAAGGTATATAAATTTTGTCAAATTTACATCATGTAAAACAATAACCATGATCCAGCTACTGAACACTGATATATCAGCAGGAATCCTCTTCCACCACTTTGTGACCTCACCCACCCTGAACTCTGTGCTAAGCTCAGGGGAAGCAAGTGCTAAGCTATCATAATTCGTGAGCTTGCATTTTCAGTCTTTTAAGCATGTACATACATTTTGTCAGATTTCATTTACCCATTATTTTATTTCACTCATTATTTTGAGGTTGGCTCGGACACTGGTGATGGGAAGTTGATGCTGGTGGTAGGAGGGTGCTGGAATATAGTATGCCTAAAATTCAACTATGAATAGATTTGTGAATCACGGTGCCTTAATAAAAATGTAACCAGAATAATGTATAATTTATTGGCCTAATGTTTTTATATTCTCATATTGTCATCTTAATATCCTTGAACTCGGTGTTCATGCCACCTCTCAACAACTATTGAGTTATTTTTAAAGTGCTTCATTTAATTCTTAAATACTTGGAAATTCCCCAAATTTTTCTATATTGATCTAATTCTCTGGTGATCAGAGATGATACTTAGTATAACTTTAATCTTTTTAAATTTATTGAGATATTTTACAACACAAAAAAAATAATTACTTTGGTAAATATTAAATATTCTTGAAAAATATTTAACAGTTTATTCTGTTGTATAGTGGAGTGTTCTACAAAACTCAATTATGTGAAGGTGGTAGATCACATTTAAATATATACCTATAATCATTTTCTATCAAGCCTATCAACTATCAAGAAAGGTATAATGAAAACTCTTGACTACACTTGCATAATTAAGTATTTCCTGGGAATTCTATCAGTTTTTCTTTCACATATGTTGATGCATTGATATTAGCTGAATCATCATTTAGGGTCATTTTCAACATCTGGACTCCACAGCTTATCAGAACTCCACCCAAGAGAAAAGCCAATCTTTCCCCTTTGCAGTTCATCAGTAAATGCACCGGGAAGAGAGCCTACTAATCAGAGTATACCACCCACATGATAGAGCCTGGCAAGCTATCTGTGTTGTATTTGGTATGCCAAAAACCAGTAACAATTACACACCTCATTCCCATTACCTGAAGCAATGATTTGAGGCGCTTCATGTTCCTGGAGGAAGCAGATGCCCTTGGGCTACACTTGCCCCCTGACAGGACATACGGAGATGTTACTGGTGCCTGCCTGAGCAAATAGATGAACAACGGGAGAAGATAAGCGATACAATTGAAATGATACATCTTCTTAATGAAATGACTTAATGTACATAATCGTTATATAATGACCTTCTTTCTCCCCTGATATTTTAATTGCTCTATAATGTACTTTGCTTCAATAAAGACAGCATGAATAAAAATATATTGCTAGCAAAAAAACACTTTTTTATTTGAAATCTGATTAGACACTATATGTTTAATATATTTTATGCTATCTAATAATTTGTGCCTTTTAATTGTGTCATTTATATATTTAATTTAATTTGATTATTGGCATGATTAAACTTGCCTTGCATGTTACTGAGCCAGATTTGATCCCCAGAACCCTTATGATCTCCTGAGCATGCCAGGAATGATCTCTGAGCACAAAGCAGGAGTAAGCTCTGAGAATCACCAGACATGCCACCACCAAAATATTTTCCTCATCTCTTCTTTTCCTATATTCCCAATTGAAGCCTCCCTTGGGTGTTGGGGCTCATGAAAGGGTGTGGCACCCCCCCACACAGGTTCCAGGGCCCCAGGCCCAAGGAACTCCAAGCCCCAACAGTGCTCCAGTCAGGGGATAACCAGGATAACCACATCAGTAAATGCAGGGACCATCGGGGTCCCTGACAGTACTCACAATCCATTAAGATCCCTGGCCTGTGTCCGGGGCCAACAACCATTACCCCTGACTGACAAATAAAGGAACAAGACCACAGGCTCTTGAAGCTCTCCTTGTAAACTGTCTTCTCTCGCTCCTCACTCCACCTCATACAGGAACTTCTCTCCAGGGACTGCTCTCTTTCTTCCCTCAGTTTCTAAGCAGGCTCCTCTCTTCAAGGCCTCTATCTTCAGGACTTCTCTCTTCAGGTCGCCTCTCTCTTCAGATCCTCCCTATTCAGGCCTTCTCTCTTCAGTGTCTTTCTATCTCAACTTTCCTCCTATCTGTCTGTCTCTCCCTCTCTGTTTCTTTATCTGTTTCTGTTTCTCAACTCTATTTCTCTGTTTCTCTTAACTCTGTGTCTCTTCTTCACAGATCCTCTCTTTTCAGGACCTTTCTCTTTCAGACCAGCTTTCTGGTCCTGCCTTGTTTTCAGGACCTTCCTTCTTTCAGGTCGGCCTGCTAGATCCTGGTCTGGTCCTGTGACCATGTGGCTGTGTGGCCCTGGTGCTGACCCTCCAGCCCAGGCACCAGATCAGCACCCCAGGATGCTCCCCCTGGGGCTCTATTTATAGCCACCTGGCGAGGCTCAGAATCCTGGCCTTCCAACTTCCCTGTCATTTACGGAGGGGGTGTTAATCCAACATTTCCCCCTTTTCAGTCTACTTTTTCTAAAAGATTGAAAGAATGTCTGTGGAGAGAAAAATAGTCCAGGGTTATCCAAAACTTGGAATTACTTTTTATGATTTAATGTTTCATCTCCTTTTCTAATTTATTAATTTATACTATTTGGTTTACGGTTGGCTAAAAATTTAGCATGTACTATGCACTATCTTTAACTTATCACAATCTGCCTTAAAGAGAAAATATAGCACTTCACACAGTACTATTTTCTCGCTTAACATTTCTTATATTTTTATATGTTACAAATTCCACATTGCCTTATTACTTTTGTCTAAACAATTGCCTTTTTAGAAGGTATAAATCACACACTTTCTTAAATATTTACTTTTGCTGTCACTATTTCTAGTGTACTTTGCACCTTTGTACACATTCATATTTTCACCTGGCTTCATTTCCTTCAGCCTGGAGAAACTGTGTTGGGAATTTAGCTAAACTATTTTATAATGTTTTTTCCTTGGCACACAGATGGTGGGACCAAATTGCCTAAAGATGCCTCGAACTGACCTTAATGACTTTATGTCCATACACTAGAAAACAGCACGCACAATCATACATGACCTTCCTCATCACCTTTGTGATTAACAATATCCCTACTCACAAGGACCTTATCCAATAGATGACTCTACAATAAAGTTTACCAGAACTTGTTCCTTTTTATTTGAATTGACTGCTCTAATACTGGCCTAGAAACCCTCAAATATTGTATCCATGGTCCCTAATATAGGTCTGGGTGCTACTACTGCTCTCTTTCTCTATCTGCCTGCACCCTTACTTGCCCTCCCTCAGTTATCCCTCCAGGTCTAATATGGATCTTTTCTAGACATAGAAGGAATAAACTTCTCGACTTCAAATTTACTTACGATCACCAGCCAGAGCCTCTACCTAACAAATATTAAATAGTTGTAACTTCCTTGCACATTTCTTGTAGTATATTATGTGGCGCTGAATTTTTTTTCCATTTCTGAAATTTTTTATCACTTATTCTAAATCATATTTTCACTGTTTATAGAATTCTAGGATAAAGTTTTTGCTTTTCTTTGCTGCCTTAAAGAAAAGTGCTCCTTTGGATTTATGTGCATAGTGAATCATCATTAACAGTATTATAAGTCAAAATCCTCAATCAATAAAAATATTGTTTAAATAAAGAAAATTCCTTATCATCTTACCTGCACGCATCATACGAATGGATCTATTTTCTTTTCTCTCCATATACATTTATTACTTTACTGTGCATATTTAAGATTTATTTCATTTTAACTAACTTTGAAATGTTGGATTTTGATATGTATTTGTTGTTTGATATACCATGTTTCATGTATCTGGGTTTTTCTTTTTTTGTTTCATCTTGTATTGCTTTATTTCTTAAGATTCTTGAACCTATAGACTTAAGTTTGCTTCAAATGAGATTTTTAGTCATTATTTCCTCAAACATCTTTCTACCTCTCCTATTGTCCCTAATTCCATACATGCCATACTTCTAGGAGTTATTTAATTTTTACCCTACTCAGTTCATTATATAAAACTTCTTTTCTCTATTTTGTAATCTTAACTGATAGACTATAAAATTTACCTTTTCTAATTGCACAAGATTTAATGAATCCATACAATTTTGTAACACTATCACTGTCTGATTATAGAACTTCCCATATTTCCCAAAAGAAACTTCATACTTTCCAGCAGCCACTCCCTATACCACCTCCTCCCGGACCTGACAACCTCTAATTCACTTTTTGCCTCCAAGTATTAACTATTTTGGAAACTATGCAAATGAAATGATCTAATATGTTTCCTTTGTGCCTAGCATCCTTACCTGCATATAACGTCCATTCATACTGTAAGCATGTATCAGTACTTTTTTTTCATTAAGTAATTCATTTTATAGGTAAGTTATATTTTTTCTTTTATAAGTTGATAAGGACATTGGTAACTATCGCCCTATGTGCTTGTTGTCTGTCATCTACAAGCTGTACACTCGAGTCATCCTGAACAGGATTGGCAGAACATTAGATGAAGGGCAACCACGCGAGCAAGCTGGCTTCCGAAAAGGATTCAGCACAATCGACCATATCCATAAGGTAACCAAGCTCATTGAAGTTTGTAGGCAGTTCAAGATGCCACTCTGTCTCACGTTCATTGATTTAAAGAAAGCCTTTGATTCTGTGGAGACTGAAGCAGTCATCAAAGCCCTAGCCAAACAGGGGCGTTCAAACCCAATACATGAGCTGTATTACGGTTTCACCACCAGGATCTCACCATTGTACAAAGAACTGATCATTGATGTCAAAAGAGGGGTTCGGCAGGGTGATACCATTTCACCAAAACTCTTCAGCGCCACCCTTGAGAACATCATGCGACAATTAGAATGGTAAGGAATGGGAGTGAAGACAGATGGACGCAACTACACCACCTCCGCTTCGCTGATGACATCATTCTAATAACACCAAACATTAGTCAAGAACACAAATGCTGGCTGATTTTGACCAAGAATGTGGAAAGTTAGGTCTATAGCTGAATCTCAACAAAACTATGTTCATGAAAAATGAACTAGTTCCAGAGGCCCCATTCACTCTCAATGGAACAAACATCTCTGAATGCAGCAGTTATGTGTACCTAGGTCGAGAAGTCAACATGATGAACGACCTAAAACCTGAGGTGTGCAGGAGGAAGAGAGTGGCATGGAATGCCTTCAAAAGCATTGAAGAAATAGCTAAAAACACAAAGAACCTCTGGCTCTGGACACATCTCTTCAACTCCACCGTTCTCCCTGCATTAACATACACCTCAGAGACCTGGGCCATATGAAAGCAGGATGAGAATGCTATTTGGGTCTCCCAAAAGAAGAGTCAAAAGAGCTATGCTTGGCGGAGCGATAGCCCAGCGGGTAGGGGTGTTTACCTTGCAGTGGCCGGCCCATGCCTGCCTGGGTTCGATCCCTGGCACCTAGCATCCCATATGGTACCCTGAGCACCGCCAGGAGTGGTTCCCTGAGTGCACAGCCAGGAGAAACCTCTGAGCATTGCCAGGTGTAACCCAAAAAAGCAAAAAAAAAAAAAAAAAAAAAAGCAAAAATTAGGGGCTGGAGTGATAGCCCAGCGAGTAGGGTGCTTGCCTTGCATGTGGCTGGCCCATGCCGGCCGGGTTCGATACGGCATCCCATATGGTCCCCCAAGCACCGCCAGGAGTAATTCCTGAGTGCAGAACCAGGGAGAAACCCCTGAGCATTGCCGGGTGTGATCCAAAAAGCAAAAACAAAAAAAAAAAAAAAAAGAAAGAAAGAGCTATGCTTGGAATATCACGCCTCACTCAAGTGAGAGAAGGAATCTGGAGCTCTGACCTCCGTTGCTGTTCCAGAGTCAGGGACGCTGTCTCGTTTGCCAAGGCATCGTAAATCAGATGGGCTGGCCATGTAATGCGATTTGGAGACTACTGCTGGACTAGAGCCGTTAGCGACTGGATCCCACAGGATGTCAAAAGATGATGTGGCCGCCCACCTACAAGATGGTCAGACTTCTTCATCAAGACCCTGAAGGAACAGTTTGAGGCTCTTCACGTTCCTGAAGGAACTAGATGCCATTGGGCTACACTGGCATGTGATAGGGTCAAGTGGAAATATTACTGGCACCCACTCGAGCAAATCGATGAATAACGGGATGTCAAGTGTCATAAGTTGATAAAAATTTGGATTATTTCCATTTGGGAATGTTATGACTAATGCTGTTACAAAACATTTGTATAGAAGTTTTTATATATACATGTATTTATATACATTTATTTATATATACATGTATTTATATCATGTATTTATATAAATGTATTTATATTTATATTTATATATTTATATATATTTATATTTATAGACCTAAGACATAGACCTAAGAGCAGACGTCCTGGTAACTTTAATTTTTTTTTTTTTGGCTCACACTCGGCGATGCTCAAGTATTACTCCTGGCAATGCTCAGGGAACCGTTGGGAATGCTGGGGATCAAACCTGGGTTGGCCACATACAAGGCAAACATCCCACCTGCTGTACTATCACTCCAGCCTGTTTAAAATTTTGATTAAAATTTATTTCTCAAACAACTACATTATTTTATATTTCTGCCAGTAGTAATTCTTTATATCCATTTCCCTTACAGTTATATATAACTATCCTCACTTGAATAAACAGTATATCATTTCTGAGTTAAATTTTCCTGAGGTATTATAAGTTGAACATCTTTTCACATTTAGGAACATCTGTACTACTTTGAAGACAAATTTATTCAGAATTGACCACATTTTAAATTTGGATGTCTTTATATTATGTATATATAAAGACATGTGATATATTCTATATTCTATAGAATTCTCATATTCTATACATCAGTCCCTTATCAGTGATATATTTTTCAAAAGTGGTTCATTTTTTAACTTGTGATGTTGTCATTTAAAATGCACAGATTTTAATTTTAATAAAACCCTATATTATTTTTTGGTCACGTTTCTGTGTTATTCTTAAAATTCATGACTTTACCCCCAAAGTAAAATAAAATAGCTATATGTAATTTTTTAAGAATTTCATCTCTCTAAAAATGATGAAAGACTGAGATTTTAATTCTGTAGCAGAATCTACCAAAATATAAAGCAAACATTATTAATAATGATGGAATTAGAAAATTTTCTGAGATTAGGAATGAGAGATGTCAGTCACTAATGTTAATTCTATTAAATATTGTACTGATGATATACAACAATATAAAACCACAATAAAACAAATAAAACACATATTTGCATATGATATGACTGTGAACAGAATACCAAATAATAAGTAAATTAACAAATGAGTTTAGCAAATGCACTTTATGCATGCCTTTGCAAAATAATTAATTTTCTTATTTGTAAAATAATATTTATTTATATCAATTTATTAATATAAACAATGATTTATATTAAATATTATTTTTATGATTTAATATAAATTATTTAATATGATTTAAACACATCATAAATATTTTTATTTTATACCATAAAAATAAATTATTTTATGATATTACTTATATCATAAAATAATTTAAAATAAAAAGCTTTGCTATTCTAATAGCATGAAAAACATTAAATTCCTATTATAAATCTAGTGAACGATGTGTAAGAACTTTACACAGAAAATCTATTAAGCAAAATTAAATAAGACCTTTGCAAATAGAGATATATACCATGTGAAATAACTGGCATATTCAGTAATATAAATATAAAAGAATACCACAAATACTTCTAATATGGTATCCGTCAAAATTCCAGCATATCTCTGATAGAAATTTACAAGTTGACTTTAAATTTATATGAAATTCAGATATAAGAATAACCAAGAAAATGTTGAAGAGGTATAACAGTAGGCCTTTATGTTGTTATCAAAACAAGAAAGGCAATATAATTCAGAACATGTAGCAATGTTTCTAGGACATAAGTAGACTAATTGAACTAAATAGATATTTCAGAAAAAAAGGCACATATACACATGGAAACTCTGTTTTCTATAAAACTTGTACTATAAAGCCCCCAGAAAAGAGAGGTTTTTATATTTCATGAGTTGGACCACTGATAATCCATATTTGAAATAAATGAAATTGAACTTCTTATACCACACAGAAAAATTAATTCTAGGGCCATTTAGATTAAAATGTGAAAAGTGAACAAAAATACTCCTAGCAGTTAGGTAATAGGAAAGTATTAAAAATCTACCCAGGCCGGAGCGATAGCCCAGTGGGTAAGGCGTTTGCCTTGCATGCGGCCGGCCCATGCCAGCCGGGTTCGATCCCGGCATCCCATGTGGTCCCCCGAGCACCCCCAGGAGTAATTTCTGAGTGCAGAGCCAGGAGAGACCCCTGAGCATTGCCGGGTGTGACTCAAAAAGCAAAAAAAAAAAAAATCTACCCACCTGTGAGTGATAGGCAAAGATGTCTTAACACTATTAAAAATCATAACTTATAATAGGGATCTAAATAACAAACTACATTATAACAAGTATAGACTAAGATCTTATTAGGAAAATACTCCTTAAAATAAATAATAAAATGATTAAAAATTACCACCACTTCATACAAAAATGATCAGAAAACAAACATTATGTGATTATTTATATTAAATCTCACTAGACAGAGAATAGGAATTTTTATCCTATAAGAGCGGCAAAATTAAAATTAAAAAAGTTAAATTTAGCATTAGACAAGACTTGAATACTCTTATAAACTTGAACATTTAAATTGGACATGTTTTCTAGAGACTGTTTAGAAATGTCTCTCAAAACCCCTAAAAGTCTTAAGTACCTCTGACAGAATTCTAGAAGCTTATTCTAAAAAAATAAAAATCTTTGCAAACTTTTTTCATTTAAAAGCTTATATGACAAGGAAGTTGAAGAAGTCTAAAAATTGAGAAACTATTATAAGATAGTATGTAATTATTATATAAAATGATCCACAGGGACAGGATGTAATATAAAAGAATCAAGATGACCTTTAATAAACTGGAAATAGGGGCCGGAGCGATAGCCCAGGGGGTAGGTTGTTGGCCGACCTGGGTTCGATCCCCTGCATCCCATATGGTCCCCTGAGCACCGCCAGGAGTAATTCCTGAGCGAAGAGCCAGGAGTAACCCCTGAGCATCGCTGGGTGTGACAAAAAAAGCAAAAAACAACAACAAAAGAAAAACTGGAAATAGTTTTCCTATCTGGAGCTGCAGCTCAGAGTAAATGATGCTAAGAAAGAAGTGTGTATATACAGTGTGGGTACTTGGCGGGTGGGTAGTATTTTCAGGACACACAGCATTTTATAAGAAGCATGAATTTTACTTTTTAATGTTTAATTATCTATTTCTTTTCATGTTTTTGGGCCACACCCAGAAGTGTTCTTCAATCAGGAATCACTTCTTGCAGTGCTCAGGTTACCATATGGGATGCCAGGGATCAAAGCTGAGTCAGCCACATGCGGGGCAAATGTTCTACGCATTGTATCTTCTCTCCAACCCTAATCTTCTCATTTTGAAAAGTTCTCTATCATTTAAAATGTTTTGAGACAATTCAGTGGTGGAAAAGCACATGATTTATAGACTAGATATGATTCATAATATGAGCATGACAATGTACATATTTATAGACAAACAAATCTATTAAATGCTGTTTTATTGGTGTAAAATTGTGTTACAGCAGTTTATGTAATATAACCTTTTTTGTTAAAAGTAAAAGCATTATATATATAAACTCTAGAATAAAGAGGTATAATTCTAAATATTTTTGTAGGTGATTTATAACTGTTTTTGCATTTCTATATTGATCATTGATATTTTATTATCAAGAAATGTGATAAGTATTTTTCATTTGTGTATATAAAAGAAAGTGCTAATAATTAGTTTTATATTAAATTATCAACCAAAATCACTGAGTAAAGACAGATAAAAGCAGAATTCAAAGTCAAGTCTTCCATTTACTACTACATTAGTGACTCTACTCTTTTTGTCTATATAGTGTCTATGACATTTCACCAATAAACTCCATCCCAAATTCCTTGGCAGTGTAGAAATTAGTAAAAAGAAACAGAAGCTATCCCTCATTAACTTCTTGGCATCACAAAAAAGTGGATAGAACAAGACGTTTGCTACTATAGTTCAAGTCAAGAAAAGACAGATACGAATAGAAAAATGATGCAAAAAGTGTTCACTTTTGTTATTCTATTTGAAGATTAAGCCCATCATAGGGAGCATTTCACTTGCAACCGCTCACTCCAAAGGAAGTGTCCTTCCCTGCTCCGTACCACACGTGCTATCTGGCAGTAGTACCTTGTGTAAAGGAGCAAAAAAATGACGAATACCTATTGCCAGACACTTCTTCACTAGATGAGGTGGAATCTATAAAGACTTGTCCCATTATCTAAAAAGAAGTTAGTGTAAAGTGAAGAACTAATTACC
The DNA here is from genome assembly GCA_021461705.1 of Cryptotis parvus. Taxonomy (NCBI): domain Eukaryota; kingdom Metazoa; phylum Chordata; class Mammalia; order Eulipotyphla; family Soricidae; genus Cryptotis; species Cryptotis parvus. The sequence goes on from JAJIBD010031462.1 coordinate 27,315, forward strand.
AGTCATTAATATGATGAAATGATTGAATATTCCCAATGCCCCCAAATAATGTAACATCACATCAAATAACACAGAATCTAAAATAGCATGGACATGTTGCATGCAAATATGATGCGATGACAACACAGCTTGTAAAATGCAATGCCTGAGGAAAGAGCTAGGCGGTGCCATTGGCCTGGCTTCTGGGTAGTGCTACATCCACTAAGACTCCTGAAAAACAAGCACTGAACACTAGTTTTACTTTGCGCCTTTGTCATATAAGCTAAACCTCTATTCGTATTTCTTTTGTATCACAAAAAAGTTACTAATATCTTTTTTTATGAATACTAATATCTTTTATGCCATAACACAAACTTCCAGAAGGTAGAGGAAACCCACGCTGGGGCAGATCCTTGTCCTCAGTATGAGGATCTCCAGCATCAATGAAATAAACTATAGCAATCATTGTAAAAGAGTGAGTTTGAATTTCAAGTAAATAATGGAATAAACATTATTTTATCTTCTTTCCATTTCTCTTTATTACAAGTAAAGGTTTAGATTTTTCCAAGGGAATTTAGGGAGATGCTATTCAGGTGAGGTATAAAACAACTGGCACATATAAGATGACTTTTCCTTTATCATCATAAGAGGTTGAAAAATCTGCATTCTGCTGCTTCCCCCCTAGGTGTAAATTAATGATAACAAAGGGTAAAGAAATTTTCACAGGCTATTTTAGTACCAAGGTGAATCCACCTTGTAAGCTCACTTACCTCCCGAGTACCCAATTTTAAATACAAAGAGTAACTGCCATACCCTTTAAGATATTCTGATATAATACTTTTTATTATCATTTCTTTTTCAATTAGTTCACAATAAAAGAAAATAATGAAAGCATTGTTTCATAACTTTACTCTCATTTCTGTGCAATAAGAACACAATAGTGTTAAGTCAGAAATAACATGGTAGCTATAGAAGATGTATACATTTGCAAGTTTTCAACAATTATATTCTCTAGGTCCCCCAAATTAGCACATTTGTTAATCAAATCAATTAGAAGCTTTTCAAAATAAAAGCAATGTTTTAAATAAATATACTTTATAACCATAGAACATTTGACTTTGTGGGAGAAAACAAATATATTACACTCAGATACTTTGTGAAAATAATAGGGCAAAAGTTATCTAGACAAAATAATAAATGTATCTAATTAGTACTTGATTTTGTGCATATGCTTTCCTGCATTTGTTGAATTATATCATTAATATCTTAAATCATAAAGATTTTATATTACCCATATTATTTTATCAGTTCAATGTGATATGGCATTGTTTGAACATCTTTAAAATTTTAGTACTCTTAATTAAATTCCAGAAACATTAAGTTTCCTAGCTGCACATGTCTGGTGAGGATGATGAATGAATGAATGCTAGATTCCCAGTTTGAAGAATTAGAACGTCCTACACATCTCAACTTGTGAAATCTCAGAAATAAATATTATTGTCAAATCAAAATTTTAATTACAATAGAGACTTTGTTGTGTTTCAGAGTACCACATAGGTGAGAATAAATTCGTTTTTGATCAGCTGTTCTACTGAATTCATATTTGCTCAGTAAACATAAAATAATTTCTAAAGTGATTTTATCTAATAAATATTTTAAAGAATTCACTAACATTTTAAAGAAAAGACTTAATTTTAATATCAAGAAATCCTGATCATGTATTTATCTCTCATTCACTTTTATTTCTATAATTATTAGGAATTTTAATAATCTACATTTAATCTATCAAAGCATTCATATACTGGTAAATTTGGCTTCCTTTAATAATAAACTATGTTAATATCTCTAAAATGACAAAGGTGGAAAAATAAAATTAAACACAGCAGAAGTTATATTATGTGCTCCTTAGACTTTCAGATTAACTAATTTATTCCCAAAAGAAAAAAATAACTTACTATGTGAATAATGCAATACAGAGTAGATTTTAACAAGACATACATACATACATACATACATACATACATACATACATACATACATACATACATACACAGATACACACATGTCTCTCTATTTTCTCTTTGCTGCTCTGTCTTTCTTACACACACACGCATAAATGCACGCACACCTTCATCCACAGCCATACTTGGTTGTCTACACACATCTCAGAATTTAAAACACTACTAGTAAATATTTTAATTTAGATAAATTAACTGTCTTAAAATACTGACATTGTGAAAATATCTGTTTATGTCCAACACCCTGTAGAGGGCATCTTTTTGTGAACTTCTAAAAAAAAGCTTAAAGAAAGAAAATCAGAAAGAAAACTCAGAGTCCTCGGCAAGAAGGGCACCGTCACAGCTTCCCATTCTCCTCGCCGCTTTCCTTCTCTTCAATAGCTTCAAGGCTGCGTTTGGTCTTGGCCTCAGCACTGCCGGGGGCTTTACTCAGTCCACAGGACAAGCATGCCAGCTGGATCTGCTTTATGTTTTCTATGGCTTCATTCTTGGCGTTCTTCAACAGATCTCCCTGTCCCTACAAACAAGCAAAAATATACACCAGAGAAAGTTATGTGCCAGGCATACTCTGGGAGACATCACTCTAACCCCTTAGTATTCTTGAGCTCAGTGAGAAAAAGACACGACCTGAAAGTGCACTTTTTGAAGCATTAGCTCAGGATGCTTTTCTAACATCGCCAAGAGATTTTTCCCTTTAAATTAAGAATCTCAGACTTTGTCTTTGCCCATAGCCCTGTGGTTGTCAGTAGCCTCATGAGGCTCCTGTAACAGGGAACCACTTCTGGGAATTCTTGAATATCCTCAAGACAGTCAGTCCCTCTGTTGCCACAGCCTAAGTCTTTGTAGCCTGCTTAAAAATATCTGGGAAGATTTCATTACAAATCCCTTAAGCGCTAGGTGTAAACTGACAGCCTATTGCAACCCAAGTTTAGAAATGCAAAGGAAGAGCCCCAGGGAGATAAGTTATAGAACTTCTTTCTCATGCAGCCTACCTTTGTTACATCCTGTATCACATATGGTTTCCCAAGTAATACCAGAAGTGATCTCTGAGCACAGAGAAGGCCCTGAGCACTTTCAGGCGTTTCCCCAAATTTTCCCCACTCAAAAAAAATCTCCAAAGTAAGAGAGAGCCTCCCTTCAGCCCCCTATACTTCAAACAGCAGTCACGACGCAAATCCCTAACTGCTGCCACGAAACTCACAGCCCAGTTATATATCCTGGAATTTCTGCACGGACACCTCCAGTTTCTTCAGCACTTTCATCCCAGTAGGATCATATAAAGATAAATGGGAAAAGAACAATTTCTCCATCTTAGCTCAATGAGCAAAAACATTAACACAGACGACTCAACGAGCAACAGACGGCTTAGGAAGCCTTCAGATAGGCATTTAATAACTCATTGTGAGATATAACAATTTCAAAAAATTGTTTCCACAAAAAAGTTTTTCACCAAAAAAAAAAACACAAAATGTTTTTCACAAAATGTTTTTACAAAACAAAAAATTGAAAATATTTTCACAGAAAGTATTTTCACAAAAATGCTTCTTTTACTGAACTATTTTTTGATAGTGTCATTAGCTATTTAGTTGTAACAAATACTATAAAATAAATTACTTTGTGCCTACTAAGGAGGCAAGTTTGGCAAGGGGTGCTTGGGAAAACAGAAAAATGGTGGAGGGAAGACGACATGGTGCTGGTATTAGTGTTGGGATACTGAATGCTCGTAACAAATGTATGATGAACAACTTTGTGAACCAGTGTTTAAATACCAGGAGGAAAGAAAAGCTAAGCCTGATGAGGTTATATGAGTGGCTTAAGGCCACCAGTGGTTAAAATACTGGTACTATTTATTCGCCAAAGGCTCAGCGTTGAACACATACCACGTTTATCTTTTATTTTAAGACTGAAAACACGATACTGCACACTATCAGTCAGAGGTAAATTTGTAAGGTAAATTAGTCGCTGAGCATTAAAACATGAATTCTCATTCACTCTGAACTGGAGAATTCAATTCTTTAGTAAGAAACTCCTGGTCATCATCATATGAAGTTTGTACTTAGGACAAGTTCTGTTCCTCGTGCTTTGCTATACTATTCATTCAATTATCACAATATACCTCTGAGTTTGACACTTTCCTAATTTTCTTCTCCCTAGTGAAAACACGAAGGTTCAAAAACAGTCACTTTCCCTGAATCTGATAGCAGCAAAGGCTTGGAGTTGAAGTTAAATTTAGTAATTGTCTCCAGAGCATCTCTTCAAGGCAGTCATGTGATCTCTGCAAGAACATTAAGGCCTCCTATTCATTGTTCTCTATGAAAACAGCTCAGATGAAGGACACTCATCATCCATGTGACACAAACTGAACTTAGAGATGGGATCTAGACAGTCAGGAAGGAATGGTGTGCCAAGAACACACTGGCAGGGACCGAAGTCAGCATGTCTTAGTTTTGCTTTTAGCTTTACTAGCTTTGCTTGAGTTATTTCTTTTCTTTCCTATAAAAAAAATGAAACTATCCCGCTTTTTTCCCTCACAATTCTGAATATGAAAAAAAGATATGTTGAAAACTGTATTTGATTTAAGTAAGCCCAAGTAAATGGTGTTAGTAGGTTACTTAAAAAGCAGTTAACAAAGTCTATACTATATATAATATATTGCTGTAATAAAAGTCTTGTTAATATGTATGCAAATTTTATTTATTTGTTTAAAGTGACTCTACAAAATAAGTACTTTTTTGTTCTTTTTGCAAATGGAAAGATTCTTTTTAATTTTTTAAAATATGTTACTGAAGCAATTATGTCCACACTCATTTTCAGAGTATTGCTTTTCAGTGCTACATTTTCTTAGTTTTTAGATTTTCATCAAGAACTTTAAAAGCATAACAAAAGCAATATTGGCATTTTCCCTAATTGCAAGAAAACAGTGAAACATGCAAAATTACGAAGCTAGATCAGCTAATACATAACATCGTCACATATCTTTTCCTATAACAGTTTATGAAATACATCTAATTAATCAATCATAATGTCATCTCACCCATTTTGAGAGGTTGAAGCCAAGCCGAAATGCCAGACAGTGCCAGTTCTGGTAAATAAAAGTCAGTCTCCAGAAAACAATGGCCAATTGGAGAAAACAGTGCCAGTGAACGAGAATACAAATACATCATCTCCTGATAACCAGAAGACAACATGTTCTGGCTGCATTTTACAGACAGGGAAAAATAGAAAAATAAAACTATAAAGGAATAGAAGAAAAGATGAAAGACTAAGAGAAAGAGTTTGCACCAAACACACAAAATTGTTTCTATTTTTTTTAAAACAGCTAGACTTTCTGCTTTTTTTAAAGCCGCCTGATTAAAGACCAGCATCAGTAAAGATTTATTACAAAAAAAAATAAGAGACGGTAAAGATTATAAACACCTATTCTGCCATTTTTTATTCTGACTTTTACCCAAATTACATGCAGCAATTTCCCTTGACTAACCAGCTCTTGTCTTCCACATGCCTCTCAAGCTCCCCACAATAAATTAGTTTACGCTAGATCTCCTCCCTAATACCATCTCTGTCTTGAATGTTATTTCCCACAACACATATTAAAATTCATATGAGCTAAACCATTTAAAGATAAGCCATTTAAATACATGTTTAAAGGGTATCATGAAGTGTATTTTAAAGAATATGCTTATACATTCTCTCCAAATTGGTACTGAGAGAGAAGGAGAAAGGAGTGGAACCTAGGAGAATTCATTTTTTTGGCAATACATAAACTAAAATGCTTCATAGATACTAAAATAAATCTGGGGTTACTACAATACTGAATACAAAACTAATGTAGGCTAAAAACTCAACTTGAAAGACATGCCAAGCTATTGGCAATGTTCGACATATAATACCGTGTGAATTTATTGTTGGTATTTGAAGGCTTCAGGAAAGAAGGATGGCTCTAACCCAAAGTAAGTAAGTAACTCAAGTAAGAAGGATGGCTCTAACCCAAAGAAGAGTAGTAGGGGTATCTCAAACACGCTGAAGCATATAAGACAAGAAGACCAACAGAAATCTTCAAAGGCAATACCAAGTCAGCCTCCAGTTATGTGTTTTCCAAAAATAAAAGCTTATGCAAATTCTAACACAATTAGCAAATAACATTAGGAACATGTAAAATTGAAAGAGATTAGAACAGAGGCCTGGAATCTAAAAAATTAAGCATGGTTAATGGTTCTTCTAAAAACATACACTCAGCATTTTCAAATACTTAAACTGAGTTCCATTAAAACATATTATTTAGAAACCAAGAACTAGCTAACACAACTTGGATGGTAAATTGAACTGCAGAATAATACCATCAGAATTTTTATTACCACTAATACATTTACTACTAATCATAAAATAATATCACAATTACTAAACTGAAGCAAGCACTGAGAAAATGTAATATATTAAATGTAAATCAGTTTGAACATATTAGCTCATTATGTTATAATCATTAAAGAGGCTATTCTGATAAATGTGATTTATCTTTTAGTTATATATTTTATAATCAAACTCATTTAGGATTTTTTATTAATTAAGTTTTTAAGAAATGAATTTTCACTTCTAGGGGATGGTGCAAAGACCTAGAGACATGAGTTTCACATAGGGAGGCCCATATTCAAGCGCCCCTGGGTATGCTCCTCTCACCCCCCCCCAAAAACAAAAAATAGGGGGAAAATGCAATTTCTCTACACTTTTTGAAAAAAATGTTGGCTATCATCTGACAGTGTAACTCACAAAAGACATCTGTGGCTTCTTCATATATTTTTTTCCCATGAACAACACTATCTCTGGAGCTACTGGTGCTCAAAGCGCAGGAGAATATCATAACAAGTGTCCTGTCACATGTGAAGGAAATGCGTGGGTTGTCTGAGCACACCACAAATATTTAAAGTAGCAAATGGAGACTCTGGGAATGGAGAGGCCCCTCACAGAAACACAATTGTGTACATAAACAAATGCAGCTCTGATCAAGGCAGTCTTCCATGGGTATTTTTCCACACACATATTATGGCAGACACATATTTTATATGAGTGTTTACATCCATGAGCAGAATCATCTCTAAAAGATTGCAGCATAAGTTGGTCACAGACACCATGGTGGCACCAACAGTGATTTATTTGCTCCAGTTACTTGGTGATAGGCAATGCACCTCCTACTGTTTTTCTAGTTCCAAGCTTTGGGGATATAACTGTTTTCAGTATTTTGGGGAAATACTAGTTTCTGAGCTTTGGGAAAATATTTGTATTATTTTCAAAGGTAAATTTTTATAAGAAAATATAAACAGCAATTACAATACCTTTTATTTGAGAAATTAAGATAGCACTTGCAAAATATGTTGACGTCATACCAGATGTGTTTTTCTAGCTGGAATATTAGTAAAATGATATAATGATGGCTTGAGATTCCGGCTCTTTAGAACGAAAACCTAACTCAGTAGGCAATGTTTACAAGGTGTTAATGAAAGTCAAGGGGAATAAAGCTATAGCCATAATGCCATAATGATTAAGTGCAAAATACCTTAATTGCACAAAATAAAAGTTTCTGTCACATTTACCAATCAGCACTCAGATTTTCTATTTTGCAGCAATTTGCCAACGAAATAATTCGCCTACTTTACTTCATGAAACCTTATTAAAAAGATAGCTCTTATATCTCATATTAAGAGTATTCACTTGTAGATTTTTACATGATTTCAAAAAAGTCTCAAAACAATAAAACACTGCTTTTTCAAATCTTGAGTACATAACTTAATTCAACATTTTATTGTATAGAAATAGCATGTTCTCTGGGTATGTTCAATAAAATCATTATAATGTAATTTTCTATAAAACTTAGTTTTTCTAAATTGGCTTAGTAATAGATTCTTTTTAGTATAGTTTAATACTGATCCATTTAAAGCAAGTAGTTTAATGTTTCTGAAAGGCATAGAAACAGAACATAAATCTTTTTAATACCAGAGAAATCAGTTCTGAAGAAGAAATAGTTTATAAAGTATAAAAAATAATTTAAAGATTTTTTTACTTTGAGAACTCTCAAGCAATGCCCAGGAATCTGGGGCTACCTCCAGTGTTGCTTGGCCCAGCAGCGCAGCCCCTAAAGATTCAGTGTTAAGGCCCATAATATAGCGCTACTGCATATTGTGGTGTTATGGACCACTGCAGTAACACAAAGTATGCTCAGTATCACCCAGTGCTATACCTGGTGGGGCTTAGTCCCATCTGATGGGACTCGGTGCCTAGTGAGCATCTCAGTGTCCAGCGGTTACATGGCATATAGTTCAATTAGACAGTATATACTAGATTGATTGTCTAGTTGATACATGGCATATACTTCATACCTTTGAACTATATCCCTCACAAGTGAAAAATATTTTCAAAATAGTTTAATAGGAACCGAGAAATAATTCATGGGTTAAGGCACTTGCCTTGCACATGGTCAACCTTGGATCAATCCCAGCACAATGTTTGATCCCCTGAACACTTCCAAAAGTGACCTCTAAGCACAGAAGGAGTAATAAGCCCTACTTAAAATTTTGTCTGCCCCAAAGGATTGCACAACATTTCAAAATAAATCAGAATGAAATATTTAATAAAAAGAACCATATAGAAAACTCTAAAGTATTAACATTATTTAGGAAAGTACTCCAGTTTGCATTTTGCAGAAGTAATCAGGCAGAACTTAAGAAAGTTTTGCAAGACATGGAGCAATTCTTGATTACACTGCATCATCCTGCACAATCCAGGATATCCTGTATTCAGGGCTGCTTCCACTAAATGTCAGTCTCTCTTCAATTACTTCCATAATTTCCCCAAACACCATCTATGTGCAGTACTCTATCCACTGAGAAACACTAAGCTAGCAAGAAACAATAGTGAGCATAGAGGTCCTTCTTGCCTTAAGAGCACTTAAAATTCATTAACGATATGGATGTTGATCAATTAGACACACACAGTTATATATAAGTGACTTTAAATTGTGCTATGTGCTATAAGTAAAGTATATGAAGCCATGAGTGAAGTGAATCAGGAAATACTTTACTGGGAAAAACTAACTGAGCAATTTGAATGATTGAATCTTCACTTCTCTTTTCAGCTTCTTACACTCGATGAAATATGATATGGAGGTCTTAGAGTTTTCTCTGAGACCTGGACTTACTGTTACTCTTACAGATACCAATAGAGGCAGTTAAGGGAGGTATTCTAGAAGATACTGTTTCTGAGGGACTACACCAGAAAGTGCCAATGCATCCCATCTTCCTTACACTTTCACTACTTAATTTAATTTTGCTTTTTTTGAAATGGAAACATTAAAAACATTGAAAACAGAACACAGTTCATTAAAGGACCAGACAGTGACAACATCATTTCATTCTTAGTAATTATTTCAATTTTGAGACGAAAGAAGGAAAACGCCTGATAATAACTTGACTTTAAAGATGGAAAAATGAACTCGAGAAAGCACTCGAGAACTAGCTAAAGCTTAAAGTTGTCTCATTACTCAGTTATCTCATTACCGATTATTAGGAGAAAATTCTTCACACTGGAAATAAGCGTGAAGAGTAAAACACTGATTACCTGTCCAAGTCCAGAGGTGCTTTTTTCTTCACTGTAACATTTTTGCATTTAAATAAATCATAATACTTTACAAATGTCCTCAAAAAAGATCTTAGAAAATATATATATATATATGTATGTATATTTTTAAAAAAAGATATTTTAGACCTTTATGTTTTTTTTTGAAGGAAAGAAACTAAGTTCTGGTTTGGTTTGGTTTGGTTTGGTTTGGTTTGGTTTGGTTTGGTTTGGTTTGGTTTGGTTTGGTTTGGATTGGTTTGGTTTGGTGGCGATATTCAACAGTGTTCAGGACTTATTCCTGGCTCTGTGCTCAGGGATGAGGTCCATCAGTGTTCAGGGGACTGTAATAGGCGCTGGATATTGAACCCATGTCAGCAATGTATCCTACCCACATTGCTCCAGCCCCTCCAAAATAAAAATTCTGATAGAACTTCCTGAAAATATCAGACATAAATATTATCTTTTAGATGATACTTTGACATCATACTTTTGCCTTCTTTGTTGGCAGAGTTTAGAGGAATTAAGTTATTTTTATCTGAGCCAAATTTTCATACAACCTCAAATCCTAAAACATGGTAGAAGATTTGTGACCAGGGAAAGAGCAGAGATGATGATTAGTACTATTAAAGATAGACTGATAACAAATGACTAACAATTTTATTGCTGTGGCATATTTCTCCTGGAAAGTCTAGAATGGTTTCTCTTCACTTCCCAAAAGCTTATTTTCCTATTTCTGATTTAGAGGTTACAACATTGTTCGGTGTAAAACACTGAAGCCGCTGCTTGGTAATGGATTTAAAAAATTTTAAACAGCTGCTTCGTTTAAACCATATGAGACAGTAAAAATGAACTAAAATCATATGTCACCAAAAGAAATTAATGATAAACATTATCTTCTGTGACAGACTCGTTATATTACTGAAGATACCGTAGAATAGGTTCCTGGAGGGTGTTCTGTTTAAGAAGCCATCTGTCTGCTTTGGGCAAATGACTGCAAGCCTAATCCACTTACAGAAAATGTCAACAAAATTGCTTCAACACCAGTAAGCTGAATAATAGAAAACACTGAGCTAAACTTTAAAAATATGGTTCAATTGCAGAAAGCTTTATGAATTTAGGTTTGTGTAATGAAACCGGTATCTTGAGAATTCTCCTGCAGCCATTTTGACAAAGAAACTCTTCAATAAAACAATAAGAAGTCACTGCTTGTTAATTCCCCTGATGTGTGCTCTTTCCTTCCCATTACTGTGATCAGATGCCTCAATGTCAACAGATCTAACAAGAAAAGTCAGAAGATTAATATTAACCTTTAGCAAGTTGACAAAGGCAATTAATTCTTAATTTGAATGAAAACATTCAGAGAATTCAAGGCATTAGAAAACATACACACATATTATACACAAAACTCAAATATTGTTACAAGTTCCAATATTTCAAATTAACTTTCCTTAGATGATAAATGGTCACATAATCTGAATTCATACAACTCTTATAAGTGCTATAAATCAAACACAGAAGGTTTTTCTAGAGAAACCTCTATACAACATACTATATGCTATGGCTATATCAAAAAGATCATTTATAGCAGTTTAAAATATGTAGCCGGCTCCAAATCCTAGAGCAAACAAAGACTATAGAGGCAGTTGTTAATATTAGGAGGATATTTTAAATATGCATTCTGGGGGCTGGAGAGATGATAATGGAACAGGCTGAACACACACTTGAAATGCAAGTGCCTGAGTTCTACCAACACGTAGTCCCTCCAAGTACCACCAGCACAGAGCTTGGAATGGCCTCTAGGACCTCCAGGTGCAGCCCCAAAACAAAAAAATAGTAATAATAATAATAATAATAATAATAATAATAATAATAATAATAATATTTTAAAATAAAAGGCATCAGGTATTTGTTTGCTAAGCTTTCCTGTTAAGAAATGACTTGTGTTGTTTAAGATACTGACCTCATGATCCATCCAAAGACTGGTAAAGGCCAGAACATGCCCTTGAGAACAAATAACAATGGTGTCAACTGGAATGAACTGATTACCAAAAGGCTTCAATGAAAGAACTGCCTCCACAATGCTACAGTTTCAATGACGCACAAGTGGGTTTTCCGGACATCTAGTACTGAGTTTCAGAGCACCAGGATACCATTCTCTGTCTCCTGAGTCCATGGCCTGGAGCCCAATGGCAGCTCTACTGCTTCTACACTAGACACGTCTTCTTGCCAAGGACATTTATTCTTGGTTCTCTGCAAAATTACAAAGCCTAAATAATGTGAAATTGTTTCCTTTCAAAAACTATCATCATATGTATAGGGACAGCCCATTCACTGACTCTGTGGGTCCTCATTTACACTGACACAACATTTCAGTGTCATTTGTGACCAAATAGCTCTAAGCAAGTCATTGTCAAGAGGCAATTATTTTATACTTTACATCTGGTGAATCTTTTTAAAAAATTATAACAGACAAATTATTTTAGTTTAGGTATACAACACAAGTTTCTTTTTCATTTTTCTTTCTCTATTTCTTTCTTTTCTTCTATTTTTTGGGGTCACACCCGGCAATGCTCAGGGGTTTCTCCTGGCTCTGCACTCAGGAATTACTCCTGGCAGTGCTCAGGAAACCATATGGGATGCCAGGGATCGAACCCGGGCCAGCATTAGCCGGCCGCGTGCAAGGCAAACGCCCTACTGCTGAACTATTGCTCCGGCCCCTTTTCTTCTATTTTTATTTTTATTAAAGATACCAAAGTGACTGCAAATGAAATGTGCTACTTCTTATAGTCATCAAATCATGGAGAACTGAACTTAGCTTCCTCCACGTGAGTTTTTGGGGATCTTGTCAATAATAAATGCTCACTACATGGTTCCACAAATCAGTACATTCTATTACTCCAAGGAAATGCTAAAGTGTGTTTTTCCTAGCCCGTAATTAGTTCAGCTTTCAGAGCACAAAGTCAAGCCATCCATATTAAGCACTTAAGTACATATTTTCCCTCAGACCCTTATATTCACCTGAAAAAAATTTCCTATAGAAAGTTGAAATAATATGTCTATATCTCCAAATTGTTCATATTGGATCACTTTGGCTTAATCAATTATCCCCACATATGGATCTATGTACATACTTCACCTTAAATATCTAAGTAAGCAATCATGAAAATGATAGTCTAATAATACCAAATACTATTATTACTCAGTAAAATTAATATTCTTTCAGCTTGTCTTCAGTGCAATGTATGTTTATTCATTTCCTCCAAATATCTTTTCGAGGTTTTTCAAAATCCAGACTCTAATCAAGCTTCACATTTTATTAGCATCTTTGAAAATGAACATTCAGTTACATGAAGCCAGAATAAAAGCAAGATTGAAACACGTACATGGAGAAACTCATCAGTGGATTCACAGTAAACCCCATTTCTGGAAAGATGAGCATTTCTGTGGCTTCACTAGCGTATACTTGATGGAAGATGCACCATTAAATTATCACATACACTTTTCACAACATTCTGGCTCCTCCTACATTCTTATTTTAAGATGGCTTTACACATAATTATGTACACATATATGAAAACTTTTACCAAATATTTCTCAAAACCACTCAACTTTGATGCTCCCCAAATGTTGTCCTATCCAGGTCAAATTACTTCCCAGAATAGATAATTATGAAAATAAAATAATAAGATACTAGTAAAAGAGAACACTGACATTTAATTCAACATTTTAGTAGTTGATCATTTTTAGGCTTTGTATATGCAACAGTGAAGGCCTTATTTTTTGTCTGCCCTTACATTAAGGGCAGGTTGAAAACCAGAATACCAATATGACAAGCCTGTCTGACTCTGTGCACGTGCACAGACACTCATTAAATAAAATAGCCACACACTGATCTAAGTCAGCATGGCCCTCCTCTTTACTTCAATGGTCAAAACTGTTTGGACTATCCACACATAGCCCAAAGGTGGCCATTGGCCCCCAAGATATGTTGACTCCAGATAGCAAGGATCATAGTCAAGTCAATCAAATCAACTCCATCAGGAAGTGGACCCAAAAAAAGTCAAAACTTGAGTCACCAACAAAAGGAAGTTCTAGAACACAGGCAGAGGAAAGAAACTCAACTCTATTCTCTTAAAGCTAAAACTCTGGGGTGAAAATCCCACAAAATATTTGCTTCTGAAAGAAAAAGAAAACACAATGCCCTATTTGTCACATTCTTGTAGTAAAATTCTGTGAGGCTGCACATTTTCCCCAGAAATCAAGTTTCCTACAGTATTATACACAATCCTCTCTGAAGAAGCAAGAATGAGTTGCTACTCCTTGTAACTCTAAAAAGTTAGAATTTTACTCTAAATGAAAAGTGGCAGATTTTTTTTACCATTTAAAACCCACCATTTGAGGCAAAATGGGGTTTCAACTATGTCTTTGTCACTGATAAGCCTTTCTAAGTCTTTGTAGAGAAAGTTGAAATCCGTCAAAAGAAAACCTAGAACTGAGCATTAAATAGAGGCAAAAAGATACACATGACAACCTTTTAATGTATTATCTGTAATCCATAGTCTTGAGGGAAAGGAAAAGAGAAAGAGAGAGAAATGGAAAGAAATAAAGAACCTGCCATGGAGCAGGGCTGGGGGAGGGGGAGGGAACTGGGGACGTTGGTGGTGGGAGATGGGCACTGGTGGCGGGATGGGTGCTGGAACACTGTATGACCAGGACCCAAATATGAACTTTTTAATTGTATATCTTTGTAATTGTAAAAATAAAAAATTAAAAAAAAAGAATAGTAAGGCGTGGTCACTTTCTGCAGTGGAGGAATGATTAACAAATTATGAATCAGCAAGATGACCTTAGGAAAATCAGTAACTTCTGCAGGTTGCATTTTCCAGCTCTATTAAACAAGAGGATTGGAAGAGATATTCTGTGAGTTATACACTGGAAATATATCATTTATTAATTAGGGCTCATCATTTGATCACTGGATCACTTGACATCCCGTTATTCGCCGATTTGCTTGAGCTGGCACCAGTAATATTTCCATTTGATCCTATCACATGCCAGTGTAGCCCATGACATCTGGCTGCCTCTGGAATACAAAGAGCCTCAAACCATTCCTTCAGGGTCTTGACGAAGAAGTCTGACCATGTTGTAGGTGGGCGGCCACATGATCTTTTGACATCCTGAGGGATCCAGTCGGTAACGGATCTAGTCCAGTGGTCATCTCCAAATCGCATTACATGGCCAGCCCATCTGATTTTGATGCCTTGGCAAGCGAGACAGCGCCCCTGACTCTGGAACAGCGACAGAGGTCGGAGCTCCGGACTCCTTCTTTCACTTGAGTGAGGCGTGATATTCCAAGCATAGCTCTTTCGATTCCTCTTTGGGAGACCCAAAGAGCATTCTCATCCTGCTTTCGCAGGGCCCAGGTCTCTGAGGCATATGTTAATGTAGGGAGAACATTGGAGTTGAAGAGATGTGCCCGGAGCTGTAGGTTCTTTGTCTTTTTAGCTATTCCTTCCATGTTTTTGAAGGCATTCCGTGCTGCTCTCTTCCTTCTGAACAGCTCAGATTTTAGGTCATTCATCATGTTGACTTCTCGACCTAGGTACACATAATTGCTGCATTCAGAGATGTTTGTTCCATTGATAGTGAATGGGGCCTCTGGAACTAGTTCATTTTTCATGAACATAGTTTTGCTGAGATTCAGCTCTAGACCTATCTTTCCACATTCTCAGTTGAAGTCGGCCAGCATTTGTGCCACTTGACTAATGTTTGGTGTTATTAGAACGATGTCCTCAGCAAAGCGAGAGGTAGTTTAGTTGCCGACCGTCTATCTTCACTCCCATTCCTTCCCATTCTAATTGTCTCATGATGTTCTCAAGGGTGGCACTGAAGAGTTTTGGTGAAATGGTATCACCCGGCCAAACCCCTCTTTTGACATCAATGATCACTTCTTTGTAGAATGGTGAGATCCTGGTGGTGAATCCGTAATACAGCTCACGAAGGATCTTGATTATTGGGTTCGAACGCCCTGTTTGGCTAGGGCTTTGATGACCGCTTCAGTCTCCACAGAATCAAAGTCTTTCTGTAAATAAATGAACATGAGACAGAGTGGCATCCTGTCTCACGTTTCAATTAGGGCTCATGCTGTAGTAAAATTCATCATTTTATCTTAAACAAGAAACATTATCTAGAGGAATTAAAGCACTGAGAGAGGAAGAACAAGACACAGGGGATATGTGGCAAAAATGCCGGTTCTTTTGAGAAGATGGGGTGTCAGGGAAAGTAAGGCAAAGTGGAGGATTTGGTAGCCGAAAGTGAACAACTAACATGCAGAAGACACACATTTGAAACCGAAGGGACAGCCATATGACCAGTGAGCATCACAACACCATCCTTGTTGCCTAGGAACTAGAAGCAACGTGGTGTGGCTAAGGAGCTTGGGAAAGAGGAAGGTGACAGAGGTAAAGCTATGGAGGAAGAAGATCACTGAGAGCTTCACTGGAACATTTAGAAAGCAGGTCTAGAAGGGGTCTAAGTTGGGGAAAGGGCATGGCCAAATTTACGTTTAGAAAAGTCAACCGAGCTACTGTGTTGCTGCTGTTTTCTCTCTGGGAGGTGGACCCAGCAACACTTGGTATTTTATTGGAGGTGGATGTGAGGGTATGTTAAGAATGAAGGCCAGGATTCTTGCTTGGATAACTGAGTGGTGATTCATTCATTGAGTCAAGGAGACAGGAAAGGTATAGTTGATCACAGGCAAGAGATGTGGATGGAGTTGAGAGACTGCCACAGCGGGATTCCTGGGGGCATGAGGGGGATGGGGAGAGAGGTCATCTAAGGATAAGGAAAGACACTGGGCCAAAGACAGGCTTTTTAGGATTAAACAGCACAGAGCCAAAAAATACAATTAAAAATTCCTTTGCATGGGCAGTGTATGACGCAGGGAGGTAGTGGAGTAAGAGACAGCCTTCCCAGGAACGTCAGCATTGCAGCCAGGAGGAGAGGAAGGACAACGTGAAAACTCTCAATAAGGCAAAGCCAGAGAGGCAGGGGGAGATGAAGAGCATGCTGTCCCAGAAACCAAGGGAAGCAACGCTGTGAGAAGCAGCCGCGACTGGAGACGGTTCCCAAGGAAGGAGACAAGTATTTCGTGACAAGAAGGTAACTGGTGACCTTGGTGAGAAAGATTTAATGGTGTGTCAGAGGGAGAAGATAGATTAAAGTTGGCTAAGGAGTGCGTGGGAGGTAAGGAAGTAGATACCGCAACTGTAAACAATTTTGTGAAGAAGTTTGGCAGTGTAGGAAGGACAAAGTAAAAAGAAAAGAGAAAGACTGGAGGGGAGCTGAGAGACTTTGGCAAAAGTTTTTCCATGTGTAAAAAACAAAGTTAGCCTGGAAAAGGAATTAAGAAAGCTAAAAAGATGTGATATAAAGAAGAATAACTAAATGTCTCTGCTCAGAATTAATAGTTCCGCTCACTTCATTTGCATGGCATCTGAATGCTTTTACTCTTTACTTCAGTACTTAAAGTACAAACTTGAATCATATTCTCCCTTTATTGGTGTGAAGTGGGAAAATTATTCATCAGAAAAATAATATAAAGCATGTTTATTTACAAATAAAAGATAAACTACCAAAACTTTCAAGTGGAAAACAGGGGGTTCTTAAGATCTATTCCAGAGCTATTTCCTTCTTCCAGAAAGGGAATTCCCATATCGTCCACCAGGTGGCTCTGCTGTTTGGGGCCTTAGGAAGTTTCTGTCCACAAAAAAGCTTGTTCTCCAAAGATTGTCGATGACCTTCTAAAACCAGAATTGTACCTCATTCAGTCATAATCCATAATAGTGATCTCAAAGAAGTTCTTAAATTTTTCAGTTATTAAAATCGTTACCATATTGCTATCTTGTATGCAAAAGCATTTGTTAGTGTATTCAGAAAGGAACACAGTATGCAAATTTCTGTGCTCAAAATATATTAGTCAAATTTGAGATATCGCACCTCCTCAAGGATAAATATTTTAGTTACTTATCTTTACAGTTTTCTAACGGGTTTAAAAATAACTACAATTAAAATGCTAACTAAAATGTCCAATGAAATTTGCTTCATATAACTAAAAAATATTTTTAAAAAGAAGACTATTCATGCCTTTCATAAAGTCTATTTATGCCACTGTTCAGGAAATTTTAGTATATACAATTTAACCTGAAATGATGCAAAGTTCTCAAGTTAAATTTTGAGGCACACAAGTATGTGCACCTCAAAATTTATAAAATGCATGTATAAAAGTTCACAATAAGGATGGAATGTTAGTTGAAGGAGAACTGCAAGTGTCTACTCCATGGGCACTCCCTAAGCCCTTTTACCATTCCTCCTATGGCCAAAGCATCCACTCACCAATCATTGTAAGAAACTGTCCTATCGATCATTTTCTCTTACAATATGTGCACAATGAATATTAGCTCTGTAGCGTTGGAATCCAAATGGAAATGAGAAAGCGCCATGGTAAGAACGGTTCCTCTGACACAATCTCTCGTGAAATTCTCATGGCCATGGAAGCAAATCACTTACGCCCACTTTTTCCAATATTGCTCATGTTCTCAGGCATTAGAAAGATATGTATCCAGACGAAGATCATGACATCCAGGAGAAAGTGAAAACGAGTACCAAAAAAAGGAGAAGCACTGTTCAACTAACAGTTCAACTAATACTATTCAACTAACAGTGACATGGTTTGTAAACATGTTACTTCAAACACATAAAAAATAAATAGAAGGAAAGCTAGTCATTACTGAAAACGATTTAATTGAACAAGATAAAGCAACTTCACAAAAGGCAAATTTGGAAACTGTAAACACTTTGACAGGATTTTAAAACTTCGCTACACTAGAGATCCCTGCCATCTGCCCCTTGAGGTGTTGCAGGTCTGGCTGCAGTGCCTGGCTGCATTGGCAGGTGGCAGACAGGAAACAGGCTTGTCTACACTCAGGGCTCTGCCCTGTGGGCCCTGGATGGTTGATGGTCTGACAGAAAAAGACTGGGCCCCCTGGGATGATCCCCGAGCCACAGTAGAGCCTGAGAAGCTACCCATGGTGTATTCAATATGCCAAAACAGTAACAGTAATGGACCTCATTACCAACAAATGGAGACATTGCTGGTGCCTACTAGAGCAAATCGATGAACAATGTGAAGACAAGTGATACAAGTGAAGTGATACACTAGAGATTTGAAAAGCTATATTCTGCCAAAGAAAATAATTGTCCATATTTATTTATTTCAGATGATTATGTTTTTGTTGCCTATTAAAAATGATGTACTGTTTAGAAGACACACACTGAAGCATTCTAACCATCTAGCAGCAGGACCCCATAGGCACTTTCCTTGAACTTTCCATATTTATGTGTATGAAAGTCAAGCTGACACCTGCCAGAGAATATTCTTGTTCTAGAGAGAAATCAATGGATCCTGGCAGTCTTCTCTACTCCCTTCAAAGGGTGACCTTTAGGTGTGGCAAAGAAAGCATATTCCCCACCATGACATATTTCTTTTTAATCCTCAGCTTCAAGTTGCATATTTGAATGAAGTTTCCCACTAATGTCAAGTTCAAGGGTATTAAAACATTACAGATTATTTTCTTCTCTACCCACATATTTTTTTTCTTTCTTTCCCTTTGCACTTGGAAAAATAGAGATTGGCTGTACTTAAGTGGAGATTAGTTCTCTCAATTGTGGAAAATCCAAACATTGCTATACTATTTAAAAATAACAGTCTCCAACACTCCTCATATCTATAAACCACAGGATGTTTATTTTATATAGTTAGATATTTTTAAATAAAAGGAAAAATACAGACAACCCTTAAGGACAAACTGCTCTTAAATACCAAAAAAAGAAAAGCACTGAGAAAATGGAAAACCTCTATATCCATAACAACAAGAGAAAAAGGAACTCTCTCTAGCTGAGAATCAAACCCCATTCCTCATGTTGAAGCCCAGACTAAGATGAGATTTTCACTGTGGCCTGGAGCCAATAGTGAACTATTTTGGTAGATATAGATATCGTCTGTTCCCTAAGGAATTATTAGCTGAGGATTTTCTTATTTCACTTTATAATTCAGGCATAACTCAGTAGCCCAAGGAGGGCAGGCCAAAGACTTTCTGTAAACATGGAAATGCTCCCTATCTCTGTTTTCTAGTATGGTACTCACCAGCCACATGATGCCACCAAGAACTTAAAATGTGACTAGTGCCAGTGAGACACTGAATATATAATTCCATTTTATTTAAATGGATTCCAGTCAGTAAAGTTTTTCACACTTGAGTAATTCAGAGGTGTCATAAACCTTAGTAGCAATAGAGAATTATTTTCAGTTAATTTTCATTCTCTAAGGCTCTTTCCTAATAATGCCCTTGTCACAGTTACTGTTCAATAACTCATTGTGGCCTGCAGGTTTGAACATCTGCCTCTCCCTCAAGGGCACTCTCTCTTGAAGTGCAAAGACTACCTCCGACTGTGACTATGCGTGAGTTAAGTCTTACACACAGCTCCAGAGAAAAGTCAGAGGAAAGAAATTGAGGACCACTGAATATGTGTTTATCTTGATCCAGCATTTCCCAGAACAACTGCCATCCATAACAGCAAAATCTAATATTCTGAGATTTTATTTTAGGCTTTTGGGTCACACCTGGCAGGGCTCAAGGATTATACCTGGTACTGTGCTCAGGGATCACTCCTGGTGGTAATTGTGGGGGCCATATAGGGTACAGGGCTTAGAAGCTAGTTCAGCCTCAAGTAAGGCAAGAACTCCACGGAGTGGACTAATTCCCCCAGTCTCTCATTTTCTTATTTCTAATCTTTATCAAGAAGAGTCTAGGTTGCTGCTAACACTCCAAGTATGTACTCTCAGAAACTATTCCAGCTTTCTCAGTATCTACAGGTAAAAGTAAAATTTAAGAATTTTTTAATTTTTAAAAACAAGATTAGAACATTGAAAGCGTGAGATCAAGACTGTAATAGCTAAACTTACAAATGTGCTTGTTAGGGAGGCAGGCTGCGGATGGGGTGTGAGGAAGGAACCCTAGGACACCGGTGCAGAGTAGACTAGTGCTGAAATATTGTACACCTGAAACTCAACTGCAAACAATTTATAAATAATGCTGCCTTAATTTGAATGAATAAATAGATATAACTTCTTATAAATGTGTAAAACTAGATGTGCTTTTAGTGTCACTGCCAGGAGATACCAGATATGCATAGGCTGAGTATTTTGTTGTATTTGTGACAAAAGTGGGTGAAATATTTTAAATTGAAATATATTCAAGAAATCAATGATTCTGAATTTATGTTACCTAAATTATTAGCTCAAAAAAACATTTGTAAGCTAATTTCATTTCCTTTACTGTACGTAAATTGTTTAAAAAAAATCTTGTCGATTTGGATTTTTAATTGTAATTTTTCCAGGTTTTTTTAAAAAAACGAACTTACCACCCGCACGGCAGAGCCTGGCAAGCTACCTGTGTCGTATTTGATATGCCAAACACCAGTAACAATTATAGACCTCATTCCCATGGCCTGAAGGAAAGGTTTGAGGCTCTTTGTATTCCTGAACCAACCAGATGCCATTGGGATACACTGGCACATGATAGGGTCAAATGGAGATGTTACTGGCCCCGCTCAGTAGATGTTACTGGTGCCCGCTCAGTAGATTCAGCAGATGGATGAATAACGGAATGTCAAGAGATCAAGAGATCAAGAAGAGTCAGTTCACCCCAAAATTAGCCCATTAGCCTGTCTTTCAATACACTGTCCCTTGCCTTGCAGTCAGGTTTCTTTTAATAAAATCTGCTTTGAAAAATAAGACTGACCATGATGCTAGCAGGAATTTTGATGTCAAGTGGAGAGATTACAAGTATATACTGGATAAACAGAAGCCACGGGACTCATGATAGATATATCTGGTGGGAGATGTGGATCAAAGGGTTTTCTCCTCCCCTAGAAACTACTGAGAGCATCCTGTCTGCACACATGAAGAACAAGCCGTGTGGCCAGAGAGATAACGCAGGGTTCAAACAGCACTGAGTATGCTGACCTAAAAAGAAAAATAACAACTCGTGTGAACTTGTGTACTCCACATCACATTAAAATCCATCATGGTTAATTTATGTTTAGTCAATGACCAATAGAAAAGTATGGAAGCATGGTATTGCTAATTGGCTTTATATTAGAAAACTCCTTAAACTTTAGATTTTAATTTTTCTTTTTTTTTTTGGGTCACTGCTATGGACTAAATGTTTGTGTCCCTCCAAAATTGATTTTTTGAAACCTTAATCCACAATATGATGGCATCTGGAGGTGAAGTCTTTGGATGATAATTAGGTTTAGAATAGCTTGTAGGTGCCCACTGAGTCTAGGAACTCAATGAGGAGACCTAGAAATTCAAGCTCATCTTCTACCATATGAAGAAACCAATCAGAGACCTCTCACAAGCATTATTTTCTGAAACTCTAATCTCAGACAACCTATTCTCCAAAACGTGATAAATAAATATCCATTGTTAAGACCATTAATCTATGACAGCATTTTCAAGCAGAGGCCACATCCTCACTTTGTCCCTAGCATATTAACGGGGCCACAGGCAAAATTCTGCATAAATGGGGTTATGGCATGAGAGCAGGGGGAGGGCTTATATGACACAGTAAGAGAAAAAGGTCAGCAGGGCTCCACAGTGAGAAAAAGGTTGAGAAACATGGTCTATGATGCAGAAACACTGGTCTATGTTGCAGTTGTGAACAGTCTACACTGACAGAAAATAATCTTGCCTGCATTTGCTAGGACTTCCACAGCAAAGTAGTATAGACTAGATGGATTTTATTGTGCAACCAAGAGAGAAGTCATTAATCAATTAACAAGGTTTTTATTTGCAGCACTGGTTCCTTCTGAAACCTCTTTCTTTGCTTGCAGGTGGCCTTTTTTTGACAGTTCTTTAAAGTCTTTATTATACCTCAGGTATAGCGTTACACAAGTTTCTGGTACTGATGTACAAAACTACAGAACACTTCTACTGTCAAAATGTCTATGACCCTCCCCACTATGTCTTCATATCACCATTGGTCTAACTTTCCTTTCCTCTCACCCATATGGCCTTCTTATTCCTTTTTACCTCACAGGACCATCCGTTTCTATGTGCTTATGGTTAATCTTCCCTCTTATTAAAGATTCCAGTTGTATTGAAATAGAGCCAGGCATAATGACGTAATTTTGACTTAGTTACCTCTGTAAAGACCCTATCACCAAGAACAGATGTGTTCTGAAATGCTGGGGTTAGGAATTCAACATATGGTTAGAGGGGGATTTCCAATCTAGAACAAAATAATCACCCCTATCCTGAAATTCCAATCTGTCTCACATGTATCATCAAAACCCAAATATGCTAGTAACTTTTTTGTTAATTGGCATAGTTTTCCAATGGTACTATGAATTATAAACCCTTCTCTCTCAATCTGAAGACCTACTCTTTGCAGTTATAAATTAGTAAATTCAGAATTTTAATTAGAGCATGCTTTTATCAATATCTGTAATTTTCCAATATTGCATATGAAATTACCATGTAATAAGGTGGGTAATAAATATATATTTTCATACTATAAGTAAGGACTTTAAGTTCAGACTCTCTGGGTTTAGATTATTGCTCTTCTGAACTCAGTAGCTAGGTAACCTTAGAGGATAACTATTACCAAACCATTCTGCCACTCAATTTTCTCTTGCATAAATCAAAGATATTTAAATTACTTACACCATAAGGTTGCTGCTGAAATTAAAGGCTTTCATAAATGTAAAGAAAGCATTTGAAATACTGTCTAACAGAAAATAAACATTTTATAACTATTACCTATTATTGTTTATTATTGCCTCTAAAATTCATTCTGAAACAAGATAAATACTAAGTGAATTGGGAAAATTATACACAGGTTAGAGTGTCTGCTTACAGGTGTAAGGACCCAAGTTTTACCCCTGGAACTTCATGGTCACAGGCATGGTCAGGGTGACCCCTGGTGGTTGCCAGCACCTCTGGGATTACCACATCACCAGGTCCTAGATTTGAACCTGAAAGTCTAATTGTCTGAGTATCACCAGGAATGGCCCCAGGCCTTCCTTTTGAGCACTACCTTTGAGTCCCCAGAAAATATCTGAAATAGAATTTTATTAATTCCAATAAGCCATATTTTGGACTATAATTTCATAGCATATTCTCTGATTTTCTTTAAAATGTATCATTTCTTTCCATGCACCTTGGATATTCTACCAATTCTCTGATCTATTGGATAAAAATAATGAGGAGAAAACTTTTCCAAAAGTGTAATAGCTGGAATCAAAGAGAGAATGCTTGCCTGTTTGGGACATAAATAAATTCTAGGAAGGAAAGAAAACTCTTAAGGCAGTTTTAGTTTTATATATTTATAACACTAGATATATGACACATATACTGCTGATAAATATTTAAAAAGCGACTGTGATGAAAATGGCAATGATTCACAAAGGAAGAAACTCCAAGATAAAAGTTTATATAGTTTGACATTCATAAAAAAATTCTAAGTTTCAGTTCATTGGATTGTAAATGCTATTTGTACCACACTAGATAAGGAAAAGAAACTCAAAGAGAATTAAAATGCTTTCAGTTATCTTATGAGTAACCAAAAGCAATAATCATATTTTATTTAATACTTCCAATTAATAGAGGCTTCCCAGTGGTTCTCGGGGGCCTGTGGGGCCACCTCTGGCCCTACCATCTCAGCAGTGCAGGCCTGATAGTTTAGTGCTCAGGTTCATTGAGGGAGCTACTTCTTTTTATTCTCTTTAATCAAACATTTTATTATACCACCGTGAGATAAACAATTACAACATTGCTCATGTTTAGAGGTTTTGGTCAATAGTGTTCCAGCAACCCACCCTTCACCAGTGCTCATTTCCCACTACCAATGTCCCCAATTCCCTCCCCCGCTCATACCCTGCCTAAATGGCAGGTTCTTTATCTCTTTTCTCTCTCCCTCTCTCTCTTTTCCTTCTCTTACACATTGTGGGTTGCACTACATACATTTAGAGGCCATCATGTGCATATTTTTTCCTGTATTTAATGGGGAGCTATTTCTTAAGCCCAGTGGTGTGGGGCCACCACAGTCAGCTCTGTTGTCCTTTAATTACTGGAGCAATTCTAAATATTCTTTTCTAGGCTGATATTTAAATGATTTAATTAAGTGAAAGTATTAGTCTCATAAAATGTGCAGTTTTTTACTGTAATAATGACAAATGGAAAGAGTACAGGATATAGAACTAAACCAACACAAAACTGCATACAACATATGGTCAGCAAATTTATGTATACATGTTTCCACTACCCTTCCACCATATGCATGGGTAAAAAGTGACTGGAGGAGGTTCTAACCTGAAATGGAAAGTTATATGGCTCTATTCAGAACCCTGAGAACAGGCACTAGTTTCATGACAAAAGATGAGAAAAATAAAGTAGTCCTTGAGCAACTGAGAGGAAAAAGCTAAGCCCAAATTATCTTCCATTGTACGTGGATATCTGCCTGTGTTCTACGAAGGTGGAAAACCATAGTGGGGAAAAGTAAGACCGAGTGAGAGTGGACCGGGAAAGAAAATTCCTCCCCCAAAAAAAATTTAAAAGGAGGTGAAGAAATATTACAGCAGGTTGGGTGTCTGCCTTGCTTGCAGTCAACCTGGGTTCCATCCCCAGCATCCCATATGGTCCCCTGAGCACTGCCAGGAGAATCCCTGAGTGCAGAGCCACAAGCAACCCCTGAGCACCACTGGGTATTATCCCAAAAGCAAAATGAAAATGAAATTCCCCAGAAAAAGAATAAAACAAAGAACCACATGCAAATCTGTATCACTGTGTCACTGTCTTCTCGTTCATCATCGATTTGCTCGAGCGGGCACCAGTAACATCTCCATATGACCTGTCTCATGCAAGTAGAGCCCAAGGGCATCTGCTTGCTCCAGGAACATAAAGAGCCTCAAACCATTCCATCAGGTCATGGAAATGAGGTCTATAATTGTTACTGGTATCTGGCATATCAAATACGACACGGGTAGCTTGCCAGGCTCTGCCGTGCGGGTAGCATACTCTTATAGTCATCTCAAAATCCAGCATTTATTGATGAACTGCACGGCCACTGTGATAGGCTGGTCAGCTGGGTGGAGTTCTGACAAGGGGGAAGTCCGGATGTGGAAAATGGAGCCAAAATACAAGCAAAAATGACAGATATTAAACATGTGGTAAGTGAAATGAAAAACACAATGGAAGGCCTCCAAAGCAGAGTAACAAATACTGAAGAAAGAATTGTTGATCTTCAAGACAATGTCCAAAGATTCTCTAGACAACAGCAGAAGATGGAAAAGAAATACTCACAATTAATACAGACTACAAGAGATAATTGGATGAAGTCAAAAGGAATAATATATAGATCATTGGGGTCCCAGAGAAAACAGGGCCAAAGACAACCACAGAAGCTTAAGGTTTTCTCCCATGTCGCCAAAGCATCAAATGGTGACTACTTGGAACTCTGGGACTATGGATGCAAAAAACATTTTACATCCAGCTCTGTTGTTTGCTAGTTATTTTATTTTTAACCAATTGCTTAGCTTCTGGAATTCTGTTTTCTCTGTGTAAATTCAGGCTTTTAGTATGAAAAGTCCCTTGAAGACATATCGCATGAGAAAAAAACATTAGGAATAAACTATTATCATATAGTGAATGAGAAGGGGAAACAGAAATAAAGTAGAGAGCACTTGAGAGGAATGAGGTCCCTGGAGAGAAGAGAACAGGGAAAGCATCCTTCGAAAGACCGTCAGACATGCTAGATTTGAGAATGAGAAGGAAGTGATCAGATGAATAAAGGGGTAAAGGGGAATGTGCAAAGCTATGGAATTCTGAAACTGTCTGGTATGGTCCAGGAACCATAGATCACGTGGAATGTGGGAGTATGAAATTTGGAGGCAAAGGGCTTTATCCGAGAGGAGTTTCTGTCCAGTCAAGAACTTGGAACTGCCTAATCTTAATTGACAGACAACACCAAACTTTCACTCAGATCTTTTTGGGTTATTAAAATAGTTTGTTGTTTTATTTTCAATGTCCTTAAATGAATTTGAGGGGGTAGGTGGGGTGACACAATGGGTGGTGCTCAGGACTTTCTCCGGGCTCTGTGCTCAGGAATAATTCCTGGAAATATTCAGGGGAACACATGGGGTGCCAGGGGTCAAACCTGGTTTGGCTAAGTACAAGGCAAGTGACCTCCCCACTGTACTATCTCTCTGGCCCTGAATTTAAGTTTCTTTTAAGTATTAGAAATAATTTTAATGACATTGTCTCTCAAGAAACATGTATTGGATTTGAAAAAAAAGTTTTGGAATTATTCTTCAATTCTTTCTGTTTCTGTCATGTGTAAATACAAACCAAATAAACTATATTTGGTTGTCAAAACCAATTATAGTTATGGCCTAACTAAGCTACAAATTAAAGTTTCTTTAGGGAATATTTAGAAGACTGGATGGTTGAGTTTCTCTGCTATACTCCAATTTGCAAATAAATGACAAGTTCACAATAAGCTACACAAAATACTTGAAATATACATCTTAGCAGTGAAAACTCACTATATTAAGCAAAAATTATAATTAGTATGTAGGTGCTTGAGGACATTCCCCATAACTCCATGAAAAAAAGATGACAAAGGCAGAAAAATCTTAGATTGACAATTTCATGACAAATCCAGAGAGCAGCATTCACATACACTCAAAGAAAATGTTAGTTGTACAGTATTAATACATGGTTACTTGGCTAATTTAGGGATCTGACTGGCAAATTGTATTATAATATTGTGGTCTATAATATATATACATATATATTCACTATATACATATATACATATATATTCACATCTTTCATCTGATTGTTGGTGTGTAATGATGCTGATCTACCCCCCCACGCTGGCTTCTCCTCAAAAGTCTGGCGGCCACACCCAAAACTGCTGCTAAGGCTCTCAGTCAAACACCAGGTACTCAGGTGCATAGCAGAGCTGCTGCCTGCCCACCCTGTGCTAAGCTGATGGGGTGTCTTGGGGTGGTTGCTCCTTGGCCTGCCCACCCCCCAGGCACACAGAAGCCAGAAAACTTAGCGCAACACAACCACAGTCATCCTCAAGGTCCAGATTCCACAGCTGGACACAGCCCGATCCCCATGATATGGATGCTTTGTGCCCATGCAATATCTCAAAACCTGGTATACTACAAACGTGTGGGAGTTAGAGGTCAGGTAATTCAGAGTAGGGAACAGTGTGCTAATAATCATTGAAAATGATAATACCATCCGAGAACTAAGCATTGAATATAGGCAAAAGATACACATGATAACCTCATGTGTATAGGTAGTGTAAAGGTATATATTGCAAGCCACAATGTGTAAGAAAAGGAAGTGAGAAAGAGAGAGACAGAGAGAGACAGAGAGATAGAGAAAAGAGATAAAGAGCCTGCCATAGAGGTAGGCTAGGGAAAGTGGGAGGAAGCGGGGACATTGGTGGTGGGAAATGGGCATGGGTGGAGGGATGGGTGCTGGAACACTGTATGACCGAAACTTTTGAAACTCAGAGTTCCAAGTAGTCACCATTTGAGCACACAATAACATGAACATATTGTAATTGTATATCTCCGGTGGTATAATAAAACATTAATTTAAAAAATGCTGATCTAAATTCTAGAGAGCAAATTTCTAAGGAATAAGATTCCTGAGTATTGTGAGGCCCTGTAATCAAACATGATAGAGAGAGTTGGGGAACCTCTAATTTATAGCCAGTGGGTAAAAAGAATAGGTGTCACCCTGAGCTCCCACATGGCAACTGATGAGACCAGTCCAAGGAAACTGCTCTTTCCCTGTGCCATCCGATCCTATCTCTATACCTATCAGAATTGATAGTCTTCCCTTCTGTTGGAAAAAAATGCACTTCCATTTTGTTTAAAAACAAAAGTCTAATCAGGAGCACTAGAAAGAACATTTTTTTCATACTGATATTTAATTCCAGTTTCATAAAACTTTCTGTGTATGGATGGAGAGATAGTATAGCAGGTAGAGCATTTGTCTTGCACACAGTTAACCAGTGTTCAAATCCTGGTACCCCATGTGGTCCCACAAATCCTGCCAGTAGTGATCCCTGAGCACACAGCCAGGGTTAAGCTATGAGCACCACAGGGCGTGGCCAAAAACAATCAAACAAAAAAAGTTTCATGCAATTAATGATCAAGGTCCAGCTGTATTTGAGGCTGTTTTGTAAAAACTCTTCTGGGTATCTTTGACAAAGGAGCCAAAGGAAATGACCTTCTGAAGGGCAGTTATTTAAAGAATAACAGCCGTAATCAAGTCACAACTTGCACCCTTTGTCCCTGACCCAAGAGGAAGTTCTACCACAAAATCATACTTTCTAAGACAAACCCAATGAACTTAGAGGAAATGATTTTGTCTAATTATTATTTAATAAAATGCTTTTCATAACTCAAGTAGAATTTTACCCTGGAAGTAAGAACCTGTAACGATTACTTGTTATATATTTTTATGTTTCATCATAACAATTGAGAATAGTTTTAGATAAAAAAGAACTCAGATGTGATCTCTCCAATACTGTTACTATTATATAGTCATGTATTATTACAGTTACAGTAAGTAGATTTAATAAATGGATTGCTTAATATAGCACCAAGGGAATGTGTTACAACACACATAAACAATCATATTCTCTCTCTCTCTCTCTCTCTCTCTCTCTCTATATATATATATATATATATATATATACATATTATTGTTCCTTTTTAATGACATTCTTCCTCTCCCAGGCAAAAATGTATTATGGATAAAACAGAACAGGAAGTTGCTGACATTTTTCCTCTCTGGTTTCAGATTACATGAAAAGATTCTATGGACTGACTCAGAGGATATACAATATACATTGTTAATAATCACTACTCTCATTTATTCAGGTTTAGTATTAGGACACAGTAATTATTTTCATAGGCATAATTAACATTACTTCAATTTTACTCACATTAGTTTCTTGCTTAATATGAAAAGTACAATAAGCAAAACATCCTGCAACATGTATATTAAGCATTAAGAACCATTTAGAAGATATAAGAATGACAAAGTGATGTAAATAGAGCAAAGGTTTCACCAGCAAATAAACTGTTTCTAGCCTCTTGAGTATCTACATGATTATTCGATAAAATATTCAAGTTTTCTTATTCATGCCACTTCAAAAAATGGGAACTGGCTCAATAATATGCCACCAGGGCACATCAATAATTCTCTAAGTAAATAAAAATTCTCTCTCTATTTAAAAAGAAGAAGTGAATCTAAATCTGGAAAAAGATAAAACTAATAAGTGAGACAAACTCATATTTCTGATCCAAGCTAATTAGGATTAGAAACTAAGACTCAAGTCACATTTTTGGAGTATATTTTAAATGTATACAATAAATATGTTTCAAAACTATCAACTTTATGAAGCTATGCTTGTTAGTAATTTATCTAAAACTTTTTTTTTCTCATGGCAACATGAGCTTTATTGTGTCATGGATAAGTGCACTACACAAGACAGCTGCTAGTAACCAGCAGAGGACCTGAAGTGAGAATAAGGGTGTCTCTCCTTAAAATTCACTCTGCCATGCAAAATATGGAACGCTTCATGAATTTGCGTGTCATCCTTGCGCAGGGGCCATGCTAATCTTCTCTGTATCGTTCCAATTTTAGTATATGTGCTGCCGGCGAGCACTATCTAAAACTTTTGAAGATGTCCAAGAGATTAATAATTCTTAGGTATCAGAATATACAAACCAATTTTATTCTAGTTATTCTATAATGCCAACTGCTCAGAAGTAGATGACTGAGAGACTTGAAATATTATAGCTGGTTAATATTCCACAGAGAGATTTGAATTACAATCTTTTTATCTGAAATACACTATAAAAAATTAAGAACTTTCCATCCCTGAGTGAATTACTCAAAAGATCATTGTGAATCGGGGCTGGAGTGATAGCACAGCTGGTTGGGGACTTGCCCTGCACATGGTTGACCTGGGCTGGATCCTCAGTAATCGAGTATAGTTCCCTGAGCCCATCAGCATGATCCCTGAGTAGGGAGCCAGCAGTAGTCCTGGGCACTGCCATGTATGCCCGTCCCCACCAAAAAGCTCACTGAGAATAATATCTTCTAAATAAACAAAGAATTTGCTTACAGAGCTAGGAGTAAGCCCTGCGCACCACTGTGTGTGCCACACCCCCAAAAAAAAGTCTGAGGATAGTATTTTTTTTTTGCTTTTTGGGTCACACCCGCGACGCTCAGGGGTTACTCCTGGTTCTGCATTCAGGAATCACTCCCAGCAGTGCTCAGGGGACCATATGGGATCCCAGGGATTGAATGAGAATAGTATCTTTTAATTAACCAGAGAGTTTGCAAATTTTCAGAACACATAGCTTTGTCCTGGCAGACTTATAAAATAAATTATGAGGGTGCAGTCATTTTTCTCACTACTGAAAAGGCTTCCTGGAACTAAAGCAACATTACAATAGGTAGGATGCTTGCCTTGCATATGATCCCCAGCATCAAATATGGTTGGTTCCCTGAGTCGCACCAGGTGTGATTACTGAGTACAGAACCAGAAGTGAGCCCTATAAGCTGTGCTAAAGGTGATGCCCATCCTCTGCTAAAAAAAGAAAAAGATACCTATTTCTTCTTTGTCCTTGAAAATAAGCTGCCTATACCAAAGCCTTGATAATTTTTACATTAATTCATCATAATACACAAAACCTAAGAGTTCATTCTAAATCAGATTTCTGCAGTGAAGAGCCTTTTACTTCAAGAATTTAGCTGTTCCTAAGGCATTAATATGGTAATTCTAAAAATGACTCTATTTGACCTTAGTCAAAGAGCTTTCTCAATGATTTTATGTTTTTGGACTAACCTTAACATTTCTTTGACTTGGTCTTCTCTTTTTAAAATTTGTTTATTTTTCATTATACTACTCCGAGATACACAATTACAAAACTATTCATTATTGGGTTCGAGTCATACAGTGGAAATTACTTTTTTTTTTTTTTGGGACACACCCAGAGATGCTCAGGGGTTACTCCTGTCTCTGCACTTAGGAAATTCTCCTGAAAGTGCTCTGTGGACTCTATGGAATGTCGGGATCGAACCCAGATTGACCGCATGCAAGGCAAATGTCCTCTCCACTGTGCTATCGCTCCGGCCAAGTCTTAACATTTTTTAGGGGGATGATTAAGTAGTTGGGGCCATACTCAGCTGTCCTCAGGGTTCACTCCTAGCTCTGTACTTAAGGCTCACTCATGTTGGTGCTCAGGGTATCCTCAGCAACTCTGGGGATCAAGCCAGAGTTGGCCACAAGCATGGTATATGCCTTAACCCCTCTACTCCCTCTCTGCTCACCTAACTTCATATTTTTAATCCGAAAGAATATATTTTTCAAAATAATTCCAAAGTTATGGATATTTTTCTTAAAGGAAAAATTAACTTTTGCTTATTCTGCCTTAATGATTAAGTTTTCACTTTTTATAAAGGTTTAAAGAATCCTCAGTATATGGGAAATTATTAATAATTAAAAAGTTTGGATTTGGAAATAGGGGAAAGACATTATCACCCATTGGTATATGAGTATGTGATTTCAAACTTGATGTATCTTTGGGCACATTGGATCTACTTGAAACAAAAATACAAATAACTGAAAGAAAACCTCTTTGGAACTAAGGGATATTTTCCTACTGCCCATTATGACTTTAGAATGTAACTTTTAAAACATGTAATTTCATCATTATTAACCTATATAATTTTTAACTTATTTGCAATTACATATTTTATATATAGTTATGTATATTCATATACCATGCATATCTATATACAATTTTATATATTAAAATTGGTGTAGGTACATGTCAAACTTTAATTCATCTCTGTACTCCTAGGAAACTTCTTTTGTACTATTAAGAACTCCTAGTTCGGGGCCAGAGAGCTAGTATAGCAGGCAGGGCATTTGCCTTACACATAACCAGCCCAGGTTCAATCCCAGGCACCACATCTGGTACCTGAGTGCAGAGGCAGGAATTAGCTTGAGCACCACTGGGTGTGCCCCCTCCACCCTCCAAAAAAGTTTTCCTAGTTCAGCAATGATTCTTACTAGTAAGTGTCATGCAAGTAGTAATAGTAGTAAGTATCATGGGCGAGGTCTTGGGTTTGATCCCAGCATCACAAAACAAAGTAAGAAAGAAGGAAAGAGAGATAGATAGAGAGAGAGAGAGAGAAAGAAAGAAGAGGAAAACGAATAGAATTCTCCCTTCTGAATTTCAAGAAATGGCTTACAGCAAACAACCACCAAGCTACATAGATATTAGCTAAGACTCACTGAGGACCCCATTCTACCTATGTCAGGGTTAGGCAAATACCTTCCAAATGCCCATGAAAAATCATTAGCTTGACTGTTTGCTTCACTACCTAATCTAGAGTAAAGTGCTGCTGCTCCCATTTTGTGGTCAAATTTTATTTTTTGGGTCCAACCCAGCGATGCTCTGGGGTTACTTCTGGCTCTGCAGTCAGGAATTACTCCTGGCACTGCATGGGGGACCATACGGGATGCCGAGGATCAAACTATGCAAGGCAAACGTCCTACCCGCTGGACTATTGCTCCAGCCCCTTTGGACAAATTTTAAGCTTCTCTTCCTCAGGTTCTTGAATTTTGATACTCTTCCTCTCATCCACATCTAAGTCAGCAGACAACCTCTTCTAAATTACCTCCTCAGTTCAAGCATTGCAACCCTTATTGCAACCATTCTTTCAAGTAAAACATCTATATAGCCAAAGAAGTGAGCTCACTTTGCTATGATTTGGGTTAAGAATAAAAAACTAGGGCCGGAGCAATAGTCCTGTGGGTAGGGCGTTTGCCTTGCACGCGCGTCCCATGCGGCCCGGATTCGATCCACGGCATCCCATATGGTCCCCTGAGCACCACCAGGAGTAATTCCTGAGTGCAGAGCCAGGAGAAACCCCTGAGTATTGCCAGGTGTGACCCAAAAAGCAAAAGAAAAAAAAAAGAATAAAAAAAACTAGACAAGAGAAGCAGGGATGATATTTTGAAAGGAAGAGTTTCCTACTTACATGGGGGAGCCCTAACTTCAATCCCCAGCACCAGAGGTCAACCAAAAAAGAGGAAAATATTAAATTAAATAATGTATACTGTTTTCTCCCATGAAGAACTGGATACAAGTTTGTGTCTGGAAAACTGAGAAGGGCTACAAGAAATTAGAATGAAATGATATTTAGTCAGTGTTTTATTCTATTTGTATCTTTGCAAAATATAGTTAACACAAAGTTGTAATATCAAGCTCACCTTAACTAAAACTCACCTTAAACTAAGACTGTCTAAATCAGAAAAATTTTCTCTGAAGTATTCCTGTAAGAAAAGTAAGACCTGTGTATCTTTTTGCCTGTATTTATTGCTCAGTTCTAGGTTGGTATTAGTATCCTCGACAATTATTAGCACACTGTTCCATTTTCTGTCTTATCTAGCCTCTGACTCCCACACATTTGTGATAATTTCCACCTTTGACAAGACCTCCTGATACCAGGTCATGTTTCACTGGACCTTGGATATTGATATCATAATATGTACATATATATTTATGTCATGCAAATAAATGCAGTCATTCTGTATCTGTTTCTCTCCTTCTGGCTAATTTCACTCAACATAATCTTCTCCATGTCCATCCATTTATAGGCAAATTTTATAACTTCATATTTCCTAACAGCTGCATAGTATTCCATTGTGCAGATGTACCAAAGCTTCTTTATCCAGTCATCGATTCTAGGGCACTCTGGTTGTTTCCAGATTCTGGCTATTGTGAATAATGCTGCTATGAACATAAAAGTAGGATGGTGTTTCCACTGCGTATTTTTTGGCTTCTCAGATTATATTCCCAGGAGTGGTACGGCTGGGTCAAATGGGAGTTCAATTTCTAGTCTTTCTGTAATCCATAGTCTGGAAGGGAAGGAAAAGAGAAAGAGAGAGAGGGGGAAAGAAATAAAGAACCTGCCATGGAGGCGGGCTGGGGGGGGGGGAGAGGGAACCCGGGGACTTTGGTGGTGGGAGATGGGCACTGGTGGCGGGATGGGTGCTGGAACACTGAATGACCAAAACCCAAATATGAACTTTTTAATTGTATATCTTTGTAATTGTATATATCACAGTGGTATAATAAAATACTTTAAAAAAAGAAAAGTAAGACCTGTAACCTCACAAATTGGAGCCAAATCTACTCATCTGTGATACATCTATTCATTAGGATTCTACCACTTTTGAATTATTCAGAATCATTATAAAATGAAGCTTTCAACTGAATTTTTTCTAAAAATATGTATCTCCGAGAGACACTAAATTTACTTCTGCTGGAGAGAAAGTGGTCTGTGCTTCCATAATCATGTCAACAGCCTGGCTTTTATCTCTTCCAGACTCCTGGGTAGCACAGCTGGGATGCAGCCACCCAAGGCAGAAATATGGACACCAAGGAACCAGCCTGCTTTGCTAGAAGCAGTAACAGTTCATTTGATCTGCCCCATCTTGCTGGATACAAGCTGTATAGTCATATCAACTATTCATAAAAAATAATTTATCCCTTTTTAGTATGAATACACCAATATTTTCTATTACGTGATTCACTCTCTTCAAATCATTTCTGCCTTAAGTTGTAGAAATCTCTCAAAAACAAATGCTTTAACATCCTCCTCTGCAAGTACAAGCTGTCAACTAAATTTTATGGATACACAAGGCATGGAATTTTGCTGCAGATTAATTTTTAGAAGGTGGGTGATTAAATTCACAAGTAATTAGCAAAATGACTCAGGACCAGATATGATATAATAACAAATTAGCTATAATGCTGATGAGTGGTAATTAAATGAGCAAGGCAGGCATTTTAGAACTCCCAGACCAAGTGGAGGAGGTCCAGTACATCTTTATTTTGATATGTTTCTTTTCACTGACAATATTTTCAGATTGTTTTGGCAACCACACTCAAGTATCAAGATACAAGGCAGGGTTTTACAATGCATGAAAGGCTAAATTTACTCTTTGCTTAACTGGTACTTCCTTATGGAAGATTTTCCTGACCTTTCCTATTAGGGCAAATCCGATAACACCAGGCATCCTCTTCTTCAGAGCACTCACTCACCGTACTGAGAAATTTTTATTATATGTCTGCCTTCACTTCAACACTGTGAAGGTCCATGAGAGCAGTGAATCATGCGTTACTTCCTCACGCACAAAGCATGGCACACACGAAGGGCTGAGAGTCATTCATAATGTATGATTTATATACATATGAAATTTTAGACATATTTAAATGCATATTAAATTTATATACATATTTATATATGCATATTTAATTTATACATATGAAATGTATATACATATAGAAATATTTCACACACAACTATCATTTGCTAATTTATATATTTAGAATTTTTCTCTTATGCATTTTCCTTACTTTCTTCTGAGGTAGAAATAAATTAAATCAATTTTTAGGGGGTGACCACACCCATTGGTGCCTCAGGATGTACTTCTGGCTCTACACCTAGGGATCAGTCCTGGCGGACTCAGGGGAACACATGTGTTGCTCGGTATCAAACCCAGATCAGCCACGTGAAAGCAAGCACCTGACACATTGCACTATCTAGTTTCTAAATAAACTTTTTTTGAGAAAGGAGAGAAAGGTGTTTTTTTCTGCACTAAACAGCCAAAATTACAGTGTTCTAAAATTATATCAGGAAGTACTTTTTCAAATACCTAGTCAAGTACTTAGTCAAAGCATGAAGCTATAAAAATTAGTTTATTCCCAGGAATAGAGGCTTGTCCTTATAGATGTATATCTTTCACATTATAAGGCCAAACAACATTCTTATAAACAGAACTGACATCTTACATTAGTTGCTTTTCTAAAACTCATCCATCCACTTGTCTCACCTTCTTTCTGGTGATAAATTGCAAGGCTGAGAGTATTGATGAACCAGAGCTTGCTAGGCTGAGTAAGACTAAACCGGCTACTGCAAGAATTAGACCCTGAATGTTGGTTGGCATCATCACTATTTTGCCCTTCCCAGTGGCAGTCTCCAAACATTTCAACATGACAAATACCACAGAGGCTTGCAAAAAGTTCAATCATTTCAGTATGACAAGTATCACAAATGTTTGCAAAAAAATTTAATCATTTAAAACACTTTAAATAGGCAAAAATAAATTGCTTTTAAAAATGAAATAAAAACGAAACAAATAAATGTAGCCTAGAGGAGTCAGAGTGATTGTATAGCAGGTAGAGTGCTTGCCTTCCACATGACCTAACCCAGGCTCAGTTGCTGCCATCAACAGGCAACCCAAAAACAACAAGAAAATGTAGCCTAGAAAATATGCAAGCTAATTCAATACCTAATATCCATTTCACTAGCCTTTAGACACACTTAATTTAAGAATAGAAAAAATTATTGAGGTTAACTGGTAGGTTTTTTAGCAGATAAATACACACCTAAGTTGAACAGATAGGTCAATAGACAAAAATGTAAGCTTTTAGGCAATAATTAATATAATGCCATAAATTCTTACTTCTACTATAGAGCAGTTAATCTGGGATGTTTAATACACTCTAATCTGTATATTCAAAAAATAACTTCTGTAAATTATAAACCAATTTTTTTAATCATAGTCATAATTTTCACTTCAGAAAATCCTTGCAGAATAAGAAAAAGGATAAAATAACATTTTGCTTGTAAAAATTCTCTATAGGAAGTCAGTATTGTTCTGACAACAATACTGCCAGAAGCAATCTACAGTTTCATTACAATACCTAACAAAATCCCAGTCATGATTCTGAACAAATAAAAAAATACACACCCTAAAACTCATACATCATTTCATGGGACAATGAATACCAAACGTGTTCTTGAAGGAAATAAACACCACTGCAGGATTCAAGTACTAATCTTAAAACTTGCTGCGAAAGATAGTTATCAAGATGATAGTGCTGTGTTGTCTAAATAAATGTCCTTATATGCAGAAACGGCAAAGAACAGGGGGTCCCCATATAGAATACTTGCATATATGGCCAATTTTTTCGACAAGGGTAAAGGTGCCATTCAATGGGGAAAAAAATAGTGCTTTCAATGAAAGTGCTAGAAAGTTGGACAGCCACATGTAAAGGAGTAAAGTTGAACTCTTTTCTAACATTCATAAAATATAAATGCAAAATAGGTCAAAGACCAAACTTCAAGGTCTGTTACCATAAAACTCTTAGAAGAAAAGACATATACAAAAGTATATTTCAAGCACATTTTAGGACTAGGAGTCAGAGCAATAGTATAGTGGGTAGGATTCTTAGCTTGCACATGGCCAACACAAGTTTAATCCCCAGCTCTCATATGGGGATTGCACTTAGGATCAATCCCAAGTACTCTCAGGATTGATTCCTGAGTGCAAATCCAGGAGCAACCTCCTTAGTATCTCCAGGTGTGGTCCAAAAACAAAAATCAAAAATGAACCAAAAGGAACATTTGGGACCAGAAACACGGTACAGCAAGGTACTTGCCCTCCACACAGCAGACAAGGAATAGAACCCTGCTACCACACATGGTACCCCCAAGTCCTGTCAGGAATGATACCGGAGCACAGAGCCAAGATTGTAAGCCTGGAAGCACAACTAGATATGGTCCAAAAGACCAAAAAACAAACAAACAAGCAAAAAAAAGAAAAGAAAAAACATTTTAAAATTTGTACATCAAAAAGAAAAAAATCCCAGAAGGAGATATAATATATCAGAATATATATTTAAATGGTGCAACTGATATAGAAAACAGTATGATGGCTCCTAAAAAACTAGCATAGTACCATGTTATCCGAGTGGAATCAGAAAAATTTTAAAGGGACTAAAATAACTAACTCAATGGGATATTCTCATACCCTATTTATAGTAGCACTATTCACAAAAGCTAAAATATAAAAGCACCTATGTGCTTATCAATAGGTACAAAAAATGTGGATTTTACATATAATGCAGTATCATTCAGACTCATTTTTAAGGCTTAAAAGTTTTAAGGAAGTGAATTCTGACTTATTTTACAACATGGATATTCCCTAAGGACAGTATATTAACTGAAATAATTCAGTCATACAAAGATAAATAAATACTGTATGATTTCACTTGTATAAGCTACTTAGAGTAGTCAGAAGGTATATTTTAACACAATAAAGATTGTTTGGAAAATATTCCCAATCAAATGATAAATATAAGCCATTCCACATGGAATGGTAAGTCAAAATGTAGAAGACATCAGAAGGGAGGCTCAGAGCAGAAGACTACGAAAAGAATAGAAACTGGGTATAATAAGGGGTTCATGGTGTAATGGTTAATAAAAAATCTGTGATGAGTGAAATCACATAAATAAAATACAGATATGTACTGTTGCTAAGTTTAGTAACAAAAGAACCAACAAATTTTGTTCAGAATAATGTAGTTTATCCACAGAAAGAGCTGAAAACATTGAATTATAAAAATAGGTCTCCAGCAACTATATTGTCTGATCCCATTTTTAGGTAAGAAACCCTAGCCCAGAAGAAATTATTTTTTAAAAAAATTATATTAGTTTATTATAGATTTCTAAGTTTATATAGTAAAACATCCTTTAGGTCTAAACTCGTAAATCCAATGGAATATTCTAAATTAAGACAGAAGGAAATTTACAGCCTACTTAGTTATTTTGTGTGTATCATTAGATTTATAAGGATTAAGAGTATTGCTTCTCAAGATTTGCCTATGTTGCTTTTCATGAGGTCATTTCTTCATGAGATTTCTTTCTTGTTAAACTCTGATGAATTTGTATAAGGACTTAAACTCTCATTTTTAAAGCAGACTTATATCACTATATCACTGTCTTCTCGGTAGATCATCTATTTGCTCGGCGGGCACCAGTAACATCTCAATATGTCCTGTCACATGCGAGCGAGATAGCCTAAGGGAATCTGCCCACTCCAGGAACATAAAGAGCCTCAAACCATTCCATCAAGTCATGGGAATGAGGTCCATAATTGTTGCCGGTATTTATTTGGCATATCAAATACGACACGGGTAGCTTGCCAGGCTCTGCCGTGCAGGTGGGATACTAAAGCAGACTTAGATTTGTTAATTTAAGGAAGAAGATTCAAAAACTGCTGTAGCAGTTTTGGAAATAATGGATAGATTGGGGGGGGTTCTAAGAAGCCCAATTTTGTGTCTATGAAGAAATTAAACAAATAATACAGGGGCCATGGAGTGAGCTCAGTGGTCAGACACATGCTGTGGCAGTGCATGGACCCAAAATCCATTCCCAGTATACTGCTGCATATGATCCTAGAGGCTCCTAGCTCTGCCAAACACCACTGAATCGCTAAACTCTGGCACTTAACCATTTGACCTGCTTGCCAAGTATCACCAGAAGTAGCCCCCAAGTCCCCTGAGCGCTGCTTGAGAAGCTCTCACTTCCTCCCCCTGTCGAACAAAAAAAAAAAAAAAAAAAAAGAAAAGAGAAGAAAAGAAAGTGATACAAAAATCAGTATGACCTTTGCAGATTTTGCTGGAGGAATTGCTCACAAACTTCCTCTACCTGATTTAAAAAAAAACAAAAACCAAAACCTGGAGTTTGTAGTTTGTTTGCCTTCTACACAACTGACCCAGTTTTGATCCTCAGCATTCCATAAGGTCCTCTGAGCACCACCAAGAGTAAGCCTTGAGCACAAAACCGGAAAAAACCCTGTGCACTGCTGGGCATGACCCCCAGAAATAAACAAAGAAAAAGTAATGAGTTAAATAGTGATGCCATTTAAGAGAAAACTGAACTAGTCTGTGCTGGATTCACAGGGGTGAGTTCAGGGTCTGGTTTTTTGCTTTGGTATTTCTGGGTTTTTTGTTTTGCTTTCATAATCTTACTGATATCTGTCCAGGGACATAATTGCATCCATTCACTCAGGGATGACGAGGCCTTAGGGAGCTGATTCACGCTAACCAAGCTCATAGAAGATGGACTGATAAAAAATAAAAGAGGAAGTTAACTGACTCATATATAAAAATAAATATAACTGCTAGGCAGATGGGACTAGTTATATCATTTGATTAACCCACTATATTTACACTAGAAAAGTATACATGGGAAGCAAAATCCCGCCAGAGAATTGCTTAGGGAATATACTCTCAGAACAAGGAGAGTCCAAGTTCTTAGTGTATGCACTACAGGAATTATAGTACTGTGGAATACTTATACTATTACATAAGCATCAGAAATGGTAGTTGGACAAGACTCCAACCTGCTTGGATTAAGTAATATAATAAAAAGCAAAGCACTTAATATAATGATAATACTTAGAAAATTAATTGTTACAATATATAGTTATGATACTACAAATGTTCTTCTAATGAGGGATCACAGAGGGCTAAAACCACCATCAGTAATTACCTCTATGCCAATGGGAAGTTAACTTAGTCACCTAAGCCTCAGTTCTCCCCTAACAGTAACTCTACATAGTTACCTAAAAATTACTTATATTGTATGAAAATCACTTATTAGTGTAGAGATTGATTGTTCATTATAAAAAATAAAAATAACTAACAACAAAACATGTTTGTTAGGCATTACTTTATATATCAATTCTAACTCTAGCCCAAAGAAGTGGATGTAGTTGAGGAAACTGCCATTAGTAAATTCTTTTTGTTGTTCGCTTGAGGGCCACACCTGGCAGAGTTCAAGCCTTGTTCCTGGTTCTGTGCTCAGGGATCACCCCTGGCAGGGCTTGTGGGATCATATATGGTGCCAGGGATGGAACCCAGACCAGCCATGCACAAGGCAAGTACTCTATCTGCTGTGCCATTTCTTCAGCCCCCAAAAGGTAATATTGAATTACAATAACTATTTTGTAAATTTTTTTTAATTCTTGAATTGATTTTAAGCTACTGTCCCACTATTTCATACTATAACAAACCAGTTCCTTGAGGGTAAACTTCTCATTTTTCAATTTTTCATTATTTGTTGGAAATTATATTATAATTATGTATTCTTAGCTATGTGAAACTACATATTCAACCAATATTGTCAGTCTACACTACCTCCCTTTACATAGTGGAAAGCATATGTGTAAGAAAATGTAGTAGTACTAAAAATAAAAAGTACTTTATAAGTATAAACTACACATGATCCACTAATTCAGTGATTATGTCTTACCATGGAAGTTAGTACTAATTCAGTCAGCTAAAAGATAATGGACATTCATTTCAGAAAACCTGGGGAAAATCATTTACTGGAAGAATTCTGGAAGCTCTAGGAAGCTTCAGGTTGGAAAACAAACCAAGAAACTATATGCTCCAGATCCAAGTCACAGGAACAAATGAGAGACTTAGAAAAGATAATCTTTCCAGGGGAATACACAGCCTCTAACAGGGGGACTGTCTCTTTGTTCCTTAGCTAAAAATTAAATTTCTAAGAGATCATTTATCACCACTTGGAGAAGCACTTGAAAAAAATAAGTTCGTGTGAGCAAAGGGATCCACCAAACAGAAAGAAAAGGAGTTCGTAAAGTTCACTATTCTTGTTTAAGTTCCAAGTGCTCAAGCTACCTGGGCTTTAATCATAGACCAATTCTGTTTCAAAATGTCTGTGTTGGAACTGGAGACTAATACTGAGTCCAAAGCATTAGGCTACATATTTGTATCCGTAGCATCTTTCTCAGATATTCACACATTAACTAGCCTACATAAATATCTGCTCAATGAATAGCATTGTTTCAGGGTTCACATACTATGCCACACTCTAGTTTATATAAGCCCCCCATTGGTATTTACATGACAGTTCCTCCAGAGGCATTAAACAAATGGTATAATCCAAAAGGTAAGGCATGTGCCTTGATGCATCCAGCCACAGTTCAATCCCCAGCGCTGCAGAGTGACTCCAAGTATCACCATGTCACTCACTCCTGAGCAAAGAGCTAGAACCCTATAGCCACTGGGTGTGACCCCCAAATCCCATCCTAAGCCCCCAGAAATCTGTGTTAGAGTGACTTATTGATTCATACACAATTTTCTGGAACTCTTCTAGAAACCAGCTCCTACCACTGAAACTAATTAATACACAAAACAACCTCAGAATATGGGCTTCTGTGAGAAGTTATCAAATAGCAAAAACTTAGTTTCTTCAATAGCCGTCATTACCTGGCTAAAAAATATACAAAAAAGAGACAGCATGTACATATACATGTTTTATCATATATGTATATATACATTTAAATGTGATACTAAGTATATATGCATAT
The DNA here is from genome assembly GCA_021461705.1 of Cryptotis parvus. NCBI lineage: Eukaryota > Metazoa > Chordata > Mammalia > Eulipotyphla > Soricidae > Cryptotis > Cryptotis parvus. Next base: position 70,351 of record JAJIBD010031462.1, read on the forward strand.
GTGTATATAAATAAATATATGCTGTCTATTTTGCATTTATGTAGTATTTAATTCTCTGGTAGAGACTCTCAGAGATTAGATACGATATCAGGCAACCTGTTTAAAGAATCTGTGTTCTTGCCCCTGCACAGGCTGCCTGGATTTTACTGCATGTCTGGATTGAGTTTTACAAGAGGCAAAAGAACAGAGTCATTGCTAGAACTATCGTGTGAGTTAAAATCCCAGCAGTACCATTTGTAAGCTGAAGTCAAGAGACTTAAACCTCCCAACCCTCAACTTCTTTGAAAGACGAATTGTCATATCAGGGTCAGCAAATGTTGTGGCAAGGTAATAGAGTTGCTGCAAAGAAGAGGAAGCATTTAAACTGTTTAGCCATGAGCACCTGTCACATCAATTTTCCAAGTAATTGGGTCACTATTAGTAATAAATTTGTCTCCCCTTGTAGACTAATACTGAGTCCAAAGCATTAGGCTACATATTTGTATCCGTAGCATCTTTCTCAGATATTCACACATTAACAAGCCTACATAAATATCTGCTCAATGAATAGCATTGTTTCAGGGTTCACATACTATGCCACACTCTAGTTTATATAAGCCCCCATTGGTATTTACATGACAGTTCCTCCAGAGGCATTAAACAAATGGTATAATCCAAAAGGTAAGGCATGTGCCTTGATGCATCCAGCCACAGTTCAATCCCCAGCGCTGCAGAGTGACTCCAAGTATCACCATGTCACTCACTCCTGAGCAAAGAGCTAGAACCCTATAGCCACTGGGTGTGACCCCAAATCCCATCCTAAGCCCCCAGAAATCTGTGTTAGAGTGACTTATTGATTCATACACAATTTTCTGGAACTCTTCTAGAAACCAGCTCCTACCACTGAAACTAATTAATACACAAAACAACCTCAGAATATGGGCTTCTGTGAGAAGTTATCAAATAGCAAAAACTTAGTTTCTTCAATAGCCGTCATTACCTGGCTAAAAAATATACAAAAAGAGACAGCATGTACATATACATGTTTTATCATATATGTATATATACATTTAAATGTGATACTAAGTATATATGCATATGTGTATATAAATAAATATATGCTGTCTATTTTGCATTTATGTAGTATTTAATTCTCTGGTAGAGACTCTCAGAGAGATGAGACGATATCAGGCAACCTGTTTAAAGAATCTGTGTTCTTGCCCCTGCACAGGCTGCCTGGATTTTACTGCATGTCTGGATTGAGTTTTACAAGAGGCAAAAGAACAGAGTCATTGCTAGAACTATCGTGTGAGTTAAAATCCCAGCAGTACCATTTGTAAGCTGAAGTCAAGAGACTTAAACCTCCCAACCCTCAACTTCTTTGAAAGACGAATTGTCATATCAGGGTCAGCAAATGTTGTGGCAAGGTAATAGAGTTGCTGCAAAGAAGAGGAAGCATTTAAACTGTTTAGCCATGAGCACCTGTCACATCAATTTTCCAAGTAATTGGGTCACTATTAGTAATAAATTTGTCTCCCCTTGTAGACTAATACTGAGTCCAAAGCATTAGGCTACATATTTGTATCCGTAGCATCTTTCTCAGATATTCACACATTAACAAGCCTACATAAATATCTGCTCAATGAATAGCATTGTTTCAGGGTCACATACTGTGCCACACTCTAGTTTATAGAAGCCCCCCATTGGTATTTACATGACAGTTCCTCCAGAGGCATTAAACAAATGGTATCTTTCCCCGCACCCTGCCCCAGTAAATTTCTTGATGTTAAAGTCAGTATTCCTCTTGTTCTCAATGAATTTCCACTTCCAGTCACAGGCGCAAGATATAGTAGAAACTCAACAAATATCTGAGGCCAGAACTACATAAACATTAACATAGTTCACAGTTCATCTAGCACTTTCACGTAAACATGTGAGGAGCAAACTGAAGGTCTTCTCTGCTGTCAGGCGCTCCCTGATTCAAAAACCAGCTCCACTACTCACTAGCTGAGTGATTTCAAGTATCACACACGAGTTTTCAAAGCCTTCATTTTCTTATGTGTAAAATGAGATCAGTTTTGAATTGTTGTACAAAAGTACTAATTAGTAGAAAATTGCTACACAATTATCAGCATCACCCAGCACCACCAGTAGTGATCCTTAAGCCCAGAGCCAGTAGTAAACCCTGAGCACAGGTTAATTGTCCCAAATATCAAAAAGGAACAAGGAAAAACAAAATATAAAAAGAGACATCATTTGTCACTTATCATTTGTCTTCCTGTTGTTCATCGATTTGCTCGAGCACGTGCCAGTAATGTCTCCATTCATTGGGAATGAGGTCCATTATTGTTACTGTTTTGGTATATCGAATGCACCACAGGTAGCTTGCCAGGCTCTGCCATGGCTCTGGGTTCATGCCAGGAGGCCCAGTCTTTCTCTATGTCAGACCATCAACTATCAAGGGCCCAAAGGGCAGAGCCCTGGGTGTAGACAAGTCTGTCTCCTGTCTGCCGCCTACCGATGCAGCCAGGCATCGCAACCACACCTGCAACACCTCGAGGGGTAGGCTCAAAAAGGAGACATTTTAACTTGTAAATCCTAAAATTAATTTGTAAGCCATAATCTCTAGATACTGATTGCAAGTTATTTGCAAAAAGCATAAAATTTAATTAACGGAAATTATTATTAAAATAATACTAAATGGCCCAGATATTCTGCATATAAGGTTTTGCAAAATCACTTACCTTATTTTTTCAGATATTTTTATTAAGAGACTGTGAGTTCTTAAGTTATTCATGATTAGATTTCAGAAATATCAATGTTTCAATACAAATCCCTTTACCAATGTCTGCTTCTCTCCACTAATACTGCCCCATATTCACGCCCACCTTTTGTCTCCCACCCACCTACTACTTGAGAGACACTTTTTGTTTTTATAACTTTCAACTATGTGCTTTACAGTACTGTTACCAATAGAGTTTCAGGCAAAACACTTTACTGCCTTTCGGCCCCCTCTAGTCCTTCCAGATGAACAGTTCCTCCTCCATCACTGTAGTGGTCTCTTCCCTGATGACTCCCTCCAACACAAGTCACATGCTCGTAGTGAAGATCAGTTCACATGTTCTTTGTTTATGCTTCTTATGTGAACCAAGTAACTTATATTGGATACTTTTCCAATATTTGACAGTATGTTTCCAAAACAAAAAGAGCCAATATTGACTTGAAGAATACTGTTACTGTGAGTTCATAAAAATAAAAAAAGCATAAATACCAGGCAATAAAATTGGATCACACTATCCTCTGCTTCCACCATCGGCCTCAGAGCAAAACTTGCAGTTCCAAGCTGCATATCCCTATTACGAAGAGCATGAACCTGGTTAACAGGCAACACATTTAAACATTCAAATCACTGTTTTCAACAAGTGGCACTTTTCTATTCATTGAAGATAAGAGGAGGGAAAAAGGCAATGGGCACCTGGGTATTTAATATACCTTCAAAACTGTTATGTTCCATGCAAAGCTCTCTGTAGCTTTGTTGAGTTTTCTTCCTTTTAAGCCTTCTTTTGCCCCCAGGTTGTGAAGTTCCTCGTGGAATTCCATTCCTTTGAAAAGAGAACATACAAGATTTCAGTATAATTTTAAATAGGAATTTTATTATAAATATTATATTACATAAAATTATTTTATGAAAACTATATCTCATTTCTCATAATTTCTCTCATAGCTTTTAAATCGCTTCTCTTTCCTATTCTGTTCTTTACCATCAAGTGACTATTCAAAAAACTAACATAGTAACCATCAATGCATTAATCTAAAAAGCGAGAAGTCATGAACACATGAGAAGTCAAGACACAAATTCTTCTAATAGTTGAAATACGTCATGCTTAACCTCTGCCCGGATTTTAGATGAAATAGAATAATGTGTAAATTCTAACCATATGTGATGTGCACATTTCTTGTTTCTTTTATAAAATATACATATATCTTGAAAATATTCCTTGGAGCCTACACAGATAACAATAATTAGCCAATTTTGAGTAAAATTTAAGTAATTTGTAAAAAAAGCATTCTGGATACACTGAAATGTTTCAGATTTGGGAATGACGTTAAAGTTATTTTTTAACTCAGCCATTTTCTCAAATTTCAATGCTATTTTAAAAGTCTTCATCATCTTCTTTCAGCCTTTGTCTTAGCACTTCAGGGATAGGAATCACATTTTCTGAGTAACAATTTCCATGTCTGAAATGCTATACCTGATACTGGATCAAAAATCACTTCCTGGAACTTCTCTACCCCTGGTATTAGCGAGATCCAAGCCAATAAGATCTATCTCTTTTCCACAGGAAAATACTTTAAATGTTTAAATAAAGATATTTGATAAAGTACACTAGAGTCTTCTCTTCAGAATATTATATCATGTTTCTATTGTTTCTTCACTAAGAATAACACACAGAGAGTGAATAGGGTGTTTGCTTACAAGCAGTAGACCCAGGTTTAGTCAAGCACTGCCAAGGGATTGATTATTCCTTGAGTAATCCCTTGGCAGTGCCAGGAGTAATCCCTAAACACAGAGCAAAAGTAAATCCTGATCACCACTAGGTGTGTTCCAAAAAACAAAAGAGACATTGTGGGACTTGAAGGATATTAAAGTTAGTAAGTCACTTGCATTGCATATAGCTGACCCAGATTCATTCCCCAGTATGGCCTAAACTTCTGAGTAATAGCACTCTTGAGTAGGAACTAGAGTGATCTCTCAGCACTGAGCTAGGAGTAAGCCCTGAACAAATTTATGTCTACCCCATCACCCCAAAAAAACAAGTAGGAATAAGACTCCCATTCGATTCAGCAAAATACCACTTCGTGACATTTACCCCCAGCCATACAAACAATAATTCAGACACCTATATTCATTACAGCACTAGTACAATAGCCAAGATATGAAAACAACTTAAATATCTAACAACATATGAATAAATCAAGAAGTTGTGGTATATATACACTGCCTAATACTAAACCATTAAATGGATGGAACCAGAGGGTATCATGCTTGAAGTTCATTAGAAAGACAGGGACATAGAATGATCTCTCATACATGATATCTAAGTATAGAGCAGGGAAGCAAGAAATGATCAAAAGTATCAGAAATGGAGGGGTTATCTATAGAACTGAATTTATTTGGGGAGAATGGGAGGAGTCATTGGGACACTGATGGAGGAAAGCAGGCACCCTGGTGGTAGACATGGTAGTTGCTTGAACTATCATTAATACTTCCATTACTATAAATCACAATACCCCAATAAAATAATAATAAACAAAATTAAATTAAAATGAGGACTAATAAATGAGGAAAAAGACTATAAAAGTAATAGGATTGTTGTTCAAATTATAAAAATGAAGTGGCACTTTGGGACCATAACTTCCATATCAATAATAAAATGTTTTCAGAGGTTGCCAAGATGGAAAAACAATACCAGAAATACTCACCCTTCTAGAGATCTCAATTCCAGTTCTATAAACATGAAACCCACTTCCCATCATCTAGCTTTCTTATTTACCAAAATCTTCAGTGCAATTCAAAGTATGTTTAAGCAATATTTTTTAAAAGCATCCAAATGGCTTAAGTTAATTTTCCAATAATTATCATTGTATTTTCTAAACAAGAAGTAGGGCAAAGATTACCTGCTTTCTGACACTGTACAATCTTTTCCTGGACTGAGTCTGCCATTTCTATGAGAAACCGGCTTTCTTGTATCATCTGCCACAAGATAAATATCAGAGAGGTAGTTGTCAGAAATCATTAGGCTAACCCATTAAAAATACAACATAGAGACCTAAGTGATACATTAAAAAAGGAGAAACATAAAACCAGTATCTCCCACAATAGGTGGGAGAGGAAAGGATCATCTCTACACCATCCATTCTAGCACTTCAGCTATAATCACCTAATTTATGAGTCAATTCAGTTAGTAAACAAGTGTCATAACAGTGATTTTCAGATAAGAACTGTTAGTTAAACACAAACACATTCTTTTAGTTGAACATCACATTCACTAATACCTCTTATTCCATCATATTAACCCAAATTTGTCTTAACACCACTGGAAAACAGCAATGAGATCCAGAATGGGAAATTTATTTAAGATAAACTAAAGGAGTCCTGAACACATCAGTAAAGCTGGTAAATTAGATCTGGGTAGTAGAGACTTGTTCTCACTCTAGAAGGACTCCACTTCCAGGGGAAACTATGGAGGGGTGGATCATATTTCAGAATCACCAACTCAAGAAAGTGTATAGGCAATAACCCTTTCCCTTCAAGTTTGGGTCGAAGGCAAATACTAATATGCAGAAAGGAAATAAGATAGTTGTTTCTTAGACAGAGAAAAAAAGTTTGTAAGTAAATATGGGATGATATGATAAAAAAGAAGTTGTGGTTAAAAAGGATTGGAGCTTTTTTGAAGAAAAGAAACTAATGATAAGTAAATTCCTGAATGTCAAGACTCTCTTCTATACTCAAGAAATGCTTTCATATTTCATCTAGCTATTCAGGATAGTCATCTGTTGGACTCAATATTATGAAGAGTGTTCAAAGTATAATCCAAAGTAGATATAATATGTCTTGAGTAAGGCATTGTCTTTTGATTACAATAAAATGTTATTGAATAGGTTACAATTGTATAAATCACTTTCAAATATAGTTATGTATGGCTATGAATTTTTATGAAAAAATAAATAATCATTTTTAGTGCTATTCACTGTTGCTGCACTAACCCTTGCCCCAACATTTATAATCAGCCCTTTTATTTACATGTTTATGAATTTACTATATGCTGAGAATCTGATACAGGATTTGATCAGGAAAAGTAGAAATAGCTAAGACCTTTCATAGTAATTAATTGTCTTCTCTTCTCCCTTCTCTTCATTCCTTTCCTCCTGTCTGTTTCATGCAGATATTTAGGCTTAAACTTATTTTAGCTCAAACTTCTTTTCCTCCACTTCTTCCTAAAGGTGAGTTCCCACATTCTGTAAGTCTCCAAGTCATGTCTTTCCCACAAACTTATCCCTTTGTTTCCTCTCACCATAGAATTCCTATTTTAAGCCCCACACTCATTACTGTACTCTTTCAAATTCTAATTATCCTTCCAGATCTAGTTAAATCAAACCTTTAAGAATAGTCTAGCTCCACAAAGACACTTAGAAAAAAAGATGAAGAAATTTAATCACTAGGGAAAATCATCTGAAGTAAAACATAAAAACTCATACAAAAAGTATAATTATGACACCCAGAAAACAAAATAAAAGTGGCAGTAATTAACCTCAATTATAAATTGTATAGTCATAAAAATGTATTTTTTCTTTTTGGGTCACACCAGCGTTTTCCAGGGGTTACTCCTGGCTCTACACCCAGGAATAACTCCTGGCAGAACACGGGGGACCATATGGGATGTGGGGGATTAAACCCAGGTTGGCAACATGCAAGGCAAATGCCCTACCTGCTGTGCTATTCCTCCGGCCCCAAAAATGTACAAAAATGTAGAATATCCATATAATGCATACAAGAAATTCATGTCCAATATTAATACAATTCTATATTTATAAGTGAAGGCGATGGTAAGGTATTTAGAGGTAACAACATAGAAAAAAAAGGTAACAATTGCTATGCAAAATAGAAAAAGTAGGACACTTGCTTTGCACACCTGGCACCACATGTGGTCACCTGAGTATCAACACAATTGACACTGAGCATAGTTAGGAGTAATCCCTGAGTACTGCCAAGTATAACCCAAAAATAACAACGACAAAAAGAAGGCATGGTAGATATACTCAAAAAATATGAGTCATGCCTGAGGATGTAATTTAAGGGGATTACGTTAAACAAAATGTCAGGAAGTAAAAAACAACTAATTGAATAATTTTATTCATATCTGAACTGAAAATAACCAAAGTGAAAAAACTGACAAAATGCAACAAAAATAAATCTTCGACTGTGAAAGACAAGTCAGGAAAAGAGAAGGGTACTGGGAGGAATGGGTGGAGGGATGATTTTGAAAGCACAATGGCAATGTAAATTTACTAACTTTAGGAAACTTTAGGAAATTTTAATAAATTTCCCCCTTTTCCAATGTTCCACCCTTCTACCTCCAGAATATCCAACATAATTTTCTCAAAACTTTCTGTGAGATACTCAGAGAAGGGTTTCGATCCCTGCTTCATTGTTGCAGATTCTGCCAATTCCCACTTGACTCCTCCCAAAACATGAATTCAGAATCTTCTTCCATAAACACTAGTTGATAGCTACTTTGCTATTTTCTTTCTTCTACTGAATAAGGTAAATATAATCTTTTCTAGAATTGTCTTTCTAGAAAAGAGTAAAAGACAAAGATTGTCTTTTACTCGGCAGTCTTTTACCTATTTTGCCCAGTTCTCCTGTGTTCTGACTTATTCTGTATACTCACTAATGTTCCCTATACTTGTTCTTTCTTCTAGGCACTTACTTCATAAATAAATCATATACCCCTATGCTCACTGAAGCACTATTCACAATAGTCATGTTCTGGAAACAACTCGCTTCCAAAGAACAGGAGACCGAATAAAGAAATAGTATATATGCAGGAGAGAATACTACTCAGCTATCCAGAAAAGATGAATTCATGCAATTTACCACTTCTACGTGGATGGAACTAGAGGGTATTATGCGATGGGATATAAAGAAACTTATTAAGGCAATAACAATAGAATGTGAGAACTGGCCTACAGAACTGAGGTATGGAAGGGAGGAATCTATGGATCATTGTTGTAGGAAAGTTGATACTCTGGTGGTCACTATGGTATTAGAACACTTTATGCCTAAAGCAAAATTAACAATATCTCAATAATGTTAATGCTCAATAAATAATTAAAGAAGAGAGAGAAGTTTTTCTTAATTTAATATTTTTATTATACCACCGTGAGGTATACAATTACAAAGATGTTCATATTTGGGTTACGTCTTAGAGTGTTCCAGCACCCATCCCTCCACCAGTGCCCATTTCCTACCACTGACGTCCCCAATTTCCTCCCCACCCCTAGCCTGCCTCTATGGCAGGTTCTTTATCTCTTTCTCTTTCTCTATCTCTCTTAAGAGAAGTCTTTCAAAGCCACTGCTCCTAGTCAAAATCTTATTCTGCCTGAAAACTCACGTCAATATCCTTTCTTCTGTTGCTGTCCCTGATTTCGAACTTCTCTCCTTTGCACATCTCCAAATTTCTAGAACATTCTCTTTTGTTTAGTATTTTAATTTGGGGGGTTTTTAAATTGAAGATGTTTCAGTAATTTTTTTGTGTAGGTAAAAGTATAAAATACTACCTAACTACAGATAAATTGTATAAATACTACCATGTATAAATACTACCATGTATAAATACTACCATGTATAAATACTACCATGTATGGTTTTGATAAGCAAAGTTACTGACATTTCAGCACCACCAGTGCTCCCAAGACTTCCTCTGGATCCATGTCACCCCGGTCCAGGCCCACCATCTTCGTTCTCCCCTCCACTGCTTGCAGAGTTCTTCCAGTGCCCGATATATCCTGGATATTAACCCCTCATCAGATGGGTGAATATTCCTTCCCACTTTGTAGACTCTCTTTGTATTTTGGTCACTGTTTCTGTTGAAATGAAGAAGCTTTTTAGTTCCATGCATTCCCATATGTTTATCTTTGCTTCCAATTGCTTTGTTTGTGATGTTTCATCTTTGAAGATGCCTTTAGTTTCAATGTTGTGGGGGGTTTTTTTTCTATATTTTCTTCAATGTACTTTAAGGATTCAGGTCTGATGTTGTGATCTTTAATTCATTTTTGATCTGATTTTTGTGCAAAGTAAGACACTAAATTTTAGTTCTTTGGTTCTATACTGGCTCTTCTGCCCAGATTGCATAAAGTAAGATTATTTTTATCCAACTTAAAACATTCTAAGACATGTTACACAGCATGTCTTAGAATTTTCCAACTTAGAAAGACAAATTATTTTAGTTATTAAGTTGCTTAAAATTACTCAAAAAGCACTGGACTGTCAGACAGAATAGCTCACAGACTAGCACACTTTACTTTTAAATAAACTCAGCAATATATCAAGACTGTTGGTTTTCCATGAAAGGGGAACACACATAAGGTCAGAATATTTGCAAGCCAACTGAAAGTTCACTGCTTTGGTATATGTGACAAAGTAGCCTCTGTGCTGGGACTAGCTCTTGGTTGTCGGGAACGCCTCCAGGGTCCCCGGCAGTGTCAGGACAGAGGTTCTCTTCTACCTCCGAGGACGCCGGAGAACAGATGAAAACTCACGAATCCGGTGCAGTTCCAAAAAATGGCTTTTAATAGTACAAAAGCTCTTCCACAGCAATCCAATATAATGAACAAACTCTAGCTCTGGTCCGAACTTAGACCATACAAAAGAGCCTAAGTCTCCCACCAAAGAGAGAGAGGATCTCACCGAGCTGAGTCCTACCCAGAAGAAAGAGCAAAAGGCCAAAAGCCAAAAGCCAAAAGCCGCAGGAGCCAAAAGCTGAAGGCTGAGGGAACCAAAAGGCAAAAGGTGAAGGTGAAGTGGTCTCAAGTCAGCCCCTTATATACACCAAAGTAATCCAACCGGGAGGGGCATGTCAACAAAGAACTCTAAACAGAGTGTAGTGCCACACCCTATTGAAGGTATAAACAAAGGTTTATACCTTATAATCCCGAGATTATCTCTTATGTAAAACACTGAGAGAGAGAGAGGGGGCTGATATAAAGTAATACATCTTAACTTCATGAGCTTCATGTAATCTAGATGGTACCCACAAGGTCCTTCTTATTATTATCTGCACCAGGGTGATTCTGAGTATCTTGTTCTCGTGTACTGAAAGGGTCACTCGCCTGCTTAGAGCAAACTAGTATGATCCTTCCTATAGTCTTCCTATAGTCTCAGCGTAGCCAGGGTGGTAATCTCCTGGTAAATTCTAACTGTCCCACGCTGGGTGCAGTGGGTATAAAAGAGGAGCTGTGCCCAATCTAGAAAACATAGAAGTCTTAGTAGATGTATAAGTCAGAAGTTATTCAATCAAGGTGACTTCTGTAACTGCCACACTCTCTAGCAGTATTTACATAGAAGAGAGATCTCATTAGAATGAACCTTGACTTAAGTAGATTAAGCTGGGAGTGGGCAAAACAACAAAACTCCCAGAATAGCTAAACCTGTCCCCAACACTTGGTCACATTTTTTAGCTTGATATATAGTGGCATAGGACAAGAGAATTCACACAAAACTGGCCAAAAGAAAGTTTTCGCCTATATTCATGGCAATGATGGGAATCTACCGAACTTCAGCTAGCTGCTTCTTATAGAAAGGGATCATTTTACCTTTTCTTCTCTTCAGTTATTAAGTTTCCCAACCACTTGTCAGGTCTATACTGATTGATTATCAGATATGTTTATTTGTAACCAGTAGAGGTTAAAATCCAGCTCATTCAAAACTTAGCACATAACTAACCTTCTTGATCACTTTCCAGAATTTTTTAGACCAGATTAAATATCACAGGTTTTTAGTTAGAAGTGTGGCAAGAACTCAAGAACTCAGGAATGCAAAGAGAATTTCGAGGGTATGTGCACAATGTTCCACAAAGAAGCCAATCTGAAATATTTGTTTATTGATGTGTCTCTGATATCCAGAGGCCATGCAACCCTGGTACCAACTGGAAACTTTTCCATTCATCAAGATGTTGACAATTCCCTCATCACACAGAATGATCTGCCAGGAGACATGACTACGCCCACGAGTGGAAGAGGTCTCCAAGTACTTGTGCACATCTTGTTTTTAAACAGCCAGCTCTGGTTGGGTACATGCCAGCAGGCTATTTTTTCTCCCTGGATTCCACTTCTATACAAGCAACGTTCTTTGTTAAATGTGAACCATCATAAAGTTCCACATAAACATCCCAATGAGAATGGTGGTGGGAGGAAAGTATCTGTCACTGAACAACTTTCAATTTATACAGATTTCTATTGGGGAAAAAAGTGCTATATGGGGCATCATTGACAATTCCACCTGAGGCACAATAAATTTAGATAATAATATGAAATATGAGAATATGTGCCATTCAAACCACTATTTTTTGCTTGACTATGGTGTCTGCATGTGTATTGCTTTGCATTGCAAGTGATTAAAGGTAGTAATTAGCTCCTTTTTGCTAGATTTCTAGTCACAGAAACTACTTTACAAAGCACACCCAAACTGACCAAGTAAAAGATTAAATAACCCTTGGCTCATGTTCTCTAGATTGTTTTGATTTCTTCTTTATCTTCATAAAATCTTGCTTTTACTATAGTAATGTTTTAACTTTTATGTTAATGTTGAATAATTCAGGACAGAAGTCACCTTCAGAGAACACTTTCAGGTTTATTTTTTACAGCTGTAATCCGTCTTGAACGCTATCTTCAAAATATTAACTACCCCCCCAAAGTTTTGACTTTAATTGAAATGTGAGGGTTCACATTAATTAAAGTGAAGGGTTCAAAAAAAAAGCAAATATTTCCTGACTTTTGATGGAAAACTGGAAAGGGAAGAATATTAGAAATGCTAAAACATAAGCCAACTTAAAAATCTTTAGATAAACTTTAGATAAACATTTTATAAAGATTATATAGCACCATTCTTTCAAAATTATTTGCAAATAAAGTACTGTGATAATAGGGTAGAGTTAGAGGGGAAGATGACTCCAAGTCATCACAGGTGTCAAGGCCCCTATACCCCGCTCAGCTCAGAACATAAAACTTTCATTCTGTTCTGAACTCAGCGTATGTCTTCTCTCTTCCTTTGCAGATGTTACTTCCCTCTTCACATTAGGGACAGACATTGTGCCTAATACTCCTACACTCAGACACCCACCCCACCCCCAAAATGTATTTATTGTGTTGACTCATCAAAATACCAATGACTTAGAGGAATACATTGAAAGAGAAAATGTGGATTTGGAAAAACTAATATAAATACTTGCTTCTATCTCATTGTACTGTATTTTTTTATTAAAAAGTGGTCATGAGAACTTTATATGAGAACTTTGTAAAATGAAATCTTTCTCTGTTTAGTCATCATTGTATTGCATAGAATCCACTAAAATTCTTTATGATCACATTGGCCCGTCATCTATCAAATGTCCTATAAAGAATCGATAAATGTGTTTCTTAATATGGTCAATTTTGCATGAGGGGTTGGGAACAATGAGCTAAACTTGAGTTAATGAGAGGAAAGTGGGTGTAGAACACATTTTAGATGGTGTAAAATAGAAAGACAATGGGCAGAGAGTAAAATTGTGGTGAAAACTAAATCACTATGACTGAGGAATCTAGTCCAAACAAAGAAAATAGGAAATGAGTTGGCAAACTAGGGTAACACTGGTGGGAGAAGACTTTGCAAGCTCAGTTAAAAGTTAAGTATAGGGCTTATTCTCGTAAGCCTGTGTTCTCCCTTCCTGAACATGTATCTATGTTTCTTTTCTTGCTTCTTTTCAAGCCCATGTTCTCTATTGAACTCCCCCTCTCTGTTTCTCTCTGTCTCTGTCTCTCTCACATCCCTCTAAATTTCCTTCAATAAAAACTATTGTTTCACCATTCTGCCTCCTCCTGTAATTCTCTGTGAGGGGAGAGGTAGGGGGTGGCAAGAAGTGAGCTTCCATGCAGTGTAGGTGCTGGGAGCACACTTTAGTGATTTGTCACCCCAGGCATTTCCTTGTTCCCCACTTTACCAAGCCATCTACAGTAATTATAAAGCAATGTATAAAGCAACAGACACACTGATATTCTGGGGAAAGAAACCAGGGTCGTCCCCTGCAGCCATGATTCTGAGCTAATGCCTCCACACCAGCTGAGGAGAGACAACTGCTCAATTCAACACCCAGCAATTCGTATGTGATGGTAAACAAAAGGAGGAAGCAGAGGAATCTGCCACAAATGATAGCATAACAACAAAACATAAAGCAACAACCACAAAACATAAATGGAGTATAGAACTTAGGAAATAATTATTTCAGTCATTGATGTAAAAAAGGTTAACACAAGCTGAAAGACTTTAGAAACTTGAAAATTTTGTACAAGTAAAGTATAAAATTTTATTTTAACTTACTTTAGGATTGCAAGAAGTTTGACTATGTCAGTAGAAATGAAACTTTTAAAATATCATTAAGAAATAACAAATGGGTCTCAATGGCACTGGAGAATAAGTAAAAATACCTTAAAATAGTGAAAAGAAGATCAAGATGTATTAAAATGATCTGGAAGATCTGAAGAACATGGGCATGGTTAACTTTTATTACAGTTTTGTATTGATCACAAAGGTCAAAAAACTAGAAAATAAAAAGATAAACCATATGTTTGAAAAATTAGATTTCTGGTCTTTGTTCTTGGTTTTTGGTCATGATCCTGTAATCAAATGTGGAAGTGCGACTAAAGAAAAACGTGAAGATTGGGGCTAGAGATGGTTTTTTTTAATAATATTAGATTTATATGCATAGTAAACTTAGAGAAAAACAAATTCCAATCTATTCAAGAATAATTGTGATGGTATCTCAATGAAATTAGGAAAAAATTCCAATGCAATCACCCACTATCTAATAATATTGAGATAAATTATAATCAATACACTCAGATCATAATCACAGGCTTAAAGACTAAGGATGGAGACCTTACCTGTTGCTTGCCTTGAATTTGAGTTATACAACAAAGTTTGCTATACCTGACACAACATGCAACTCAGAGGCTTACATTAAATGTCCCCATTCCTGTGTCATAACACTAGGTAATTGGTTACAGGCAATTGTAGCCAATTTTCATTTTAAGAACCCCAATATTAAGATGAATTCTTAAATAAACATAAGGAACTGTGTTTAATTTGCAAACATACTCTTACTACTAAAACAATCTTAAGATACTTAATAGTGACTTTAAAATTCTATTTCCCAATTTAAAAATGTAAAACTCTAAACTGGAGAAGCAAAGTTAGCTCTTCCTGAACCCTACGCTCTCAGAACATAATGAAACAAAATAGACAAAAATCCCACAGTGCAATAAAGGGGCAAGTCACTTAGAAACAGTACTAAGATTTTAAATTAACCTTGTTATAGCAGTGAAGTTTAATTTTGTTATAGCTCAGGCACTTATGCTCAAGCAGTCAAGACTGAAAGCATGGGACTAAAGAGCAAATGGCCGAGTTAAGAAAAGACCTTATTTAGGGAAAGGAAAAGAACGGGAGAGGAATAGAGCAAAGCTCCCAGATTATGAGAGAGATCTCCTAAAGGAAGATTCCAGAGGAAAGCAGAAGCCTTTGCCCCTTTATACTCTGATAAAAAGATGAGTAGCATTTCCTTATTACATTCCAGTATATACTGGCCATTAAAATAGGGGAGAGAATGCTGAGATTATCTATTGGTGTCTGGATTCAGCAGACCGAGGTCACCCAGGTTATCAGACCACTTTTGTGACCTTACACACAAAGTGATTCCTTATTTTAAGGGCCATATCCCTAATCTCACCATGCCTATTCCCTTGACCCTATCAAAAGTTCTTGAGTAGTTTCTGAAAAACTATCCTGATGACTGCAGAGCCACCAAAATAGTACTGTGGCAAAGCAGTCTCCTGTATCAACAGCTCTCCTCCCCGTCTCATTAGCAGAAGAGGAGGAATCAATTCCATTTTAAAATTGTAAGGCCTGTTCATTTCCCTACTTTGCTTTAATGATTTTCAAAAGTCATCACTCGTCCCTATGGCTGTGAAATAGTTTAATATATGAAAATCATCCCTCCTTCAGTTGCCCTAAATATCAGAGAGGCATTAATTTAGCTACATATTTAGCCAGACTATTAAGGGAAATTACAGACTGACTGCTTTCAAGAAAACTCAATTCTTTGAGAATTGCACTGTATTCTGTCTTTAGATACCCCTCCTTATTCCCCTTGGTAAAGCCTACTGGTAGCATAAAGTATATTATAATGCAAATGGAAAAATTACTGATAAACTTCTATTATTCACAGACAGGTGGGTTTTTGTTTTGGGTATTTATGTCTGTTTTGGTTTTGTTTTGCACTTTAAAGGGTTAAGAAATCTTGCATCTAAGGAATTGATTGTAATTTTGAAATGTCAACTACAAGTGAGCACAAAAAATGAGATTTAAATAAAATATGAAAGGGGTGGGTCTTCTAAGACATATAAATACTATGTCTTAGAAATTATGTCCCAAATAATCACTTGTATCACTTTGTCTTCCCGCTGATCATCGATTTGCTCAAGCAGGCACCAGCAACATCTCCATATGTCCTGTCACATATTAGTGTAGTCCAAGGACATCTGCTCGCTCCAAGAACATAAAGAACCTCAAACCATTCCATCAGGTCATGGGAATGAGGTCTCTAATTCTTACTGGTATTTGGCATATCAAATACGACATGGGTAGCTTGCCAGGCTTTGCCGTGTGTTTGGGATACTATTGTAGTTACTTAAAATCTTGAGCATTTATTGATGAACCTCGAATCTCAGCTTCAAACCTCAGCCTCAAACCTCAGGCTAGCTTTCAGTTATCTGAATTTCAGTTTCCTGTCTGTTACCTGGTTGCCTGAACTATTCCTTTTTAAGTCTGAGATAAATGGAAGATTTCTATGTGGACAGAGAGATAATACAGGGGGTAAGGTGTTGGATAACAGGCCTAGCTAGCTTGGGAGCTTTGCTGTTTATTTATTCTATCCACTCACAGTTTAATCTATTTACATATTCTTAAAACAGGGTTCTTGCTAATGAGATCTCTCTTCTGTGTAAACACTGATGGAGGGTGTGGCAGCTACAGAAGTCACCTCACTCTGAATGAGTAACTTCTGTATTATTATATATCTACTATGACTTCTATGTTATCTAGATTGGGCACAGCTCCTCTTTATACCCACTGGTCTCAGTATGGAACAGTGAGAATTTACCAGGAGACTGCCACCCTGGCTACGTTGAGACTATCGATTAAGATTATAGGAAGGATGATACAAGTTTACCCTCAAGCAGGCAAGTGTGACCCTTTCAGTATACAGAAAGCAAGATACTCAGAATCACTGTGGTGCAGATAATAAATGAGAAGGACCTTGTGGGCCAGAGCGATATTCCAGTGGGTAGGGAATTTGCCTTTGCACGTGGCCGACCCATGCCAGCCTGGGTTCGATCCCCAACATCCCATATGGTCCCCTGAGCAACGCCAGGAGTAATTCCTGAGTGCAGAGCCAGGAGAAACCCCTGAGCATTGCCAGGTGTGACTCAAAAAAGAAAAAAAAAGAAGAAGGACCTTGTGGGTACCATCTAGATTACATGAAGTCTATGAAATTAAGATGTATCACTTTATACCAGCACACCCCTCTCTCTCCAGTGTTTAAACATAAGAGATAATCTCAGAAGAAGGGATTAGTCCTTGGCATAGTCATTTGTTTAGACCTATAGTAGGGTGTGGCACCACCCTTCTACACTCTTCTACTCTCTAGATCTCTAGTTGATCTCTGTTAACAGGACCCTCCCTGAAGTTAGGTTTACCTTTGTGTATATAAGGGAACTGACTTGAGGTACTGCATACACTTTGGTGGGACTCTCTCTGGTGGGATCCTCTTTGGTGGGAGACTTGGGCCCTTGTGCATGGTCTAAGTTCTGACCAGAGCTAGAGATCTTCCATTATATTAGATTGTGGGCGTAGAACTTGTTCTACTATTAAAAAAAAGCCTTTTGTAACTGCACTGGACACGTGAGTTTTCATCCATTTCCTGGCAGCCTTGGAGGTAGAAGAGAACTTCTGTCCTGATACTGTTGGGGACCCCAGTGGCTACCCGACAGTAAGGCACTTGAATTGCCTGCAAAGTTATTCCAGTGTTACCCTTGACACCATATACTCTCTCTCCCAGTACCACTAGAAGTAATCCCTGAGCACAGGAGTAACCCTTAACCCCTGCTGGGTGTGGCCCCTAAACAAAAACAAAAATTAAACACAACATCGATATGTCCAGAAACAATTTCAGGTCATTTTTATTCTAAAACTGTTCTGTGTTTTTTCTGCTATTTATAATTTTTTCTCCTGATGGTATCTCTACAGTTTATTGCCCTTTGTGAGAAGTCCAAATATTTAAGGAGTTTGGATCTAAGTTGAATAAGCATATCATTCTGAAATAAATACCTTTTATTCCTACCCCACCACTAACACCAAGAATTTGTCTTCTGCCTTACTCTTTTTTTTTTCATGTTTAGGAGCTTTATAAGCTCACTGCCTCATGAGACGTCCAGGAGGGAAGGCAAGTTCTTGCCCTGGCCTGCAATTGCAATTAGAGCCTCAGAAAAAGCCAGAGGAACCCCCCATACCAAGATAGCAGCCATTTTTAATATCTGGATCTCCACCCAAGAGAAAAGCCAATCTCAAGCCCAGCTTGTCAAAATCCCACCCTATAGAGAAGCCTATTTCAAGCCCAGGTATGATCGAATCAGAAACACAGATACACAAGGCAGAGCTGCTACTGGCTCTCCCTGTTGCATGCAGCCTCTTTGCAGCTGTGCAGTTCATCAGTAAATGAATAAACTGAGAGCCTACCTACTATCAAGAGAATCCCACCCACACAGCAGAGCCTAGCAAGCTACCCGTGTCATATTCAATATGCCAAGAACAGTAACGATGATGACCTCCATGACCTGAATGAGTGATTTGAGGCTCTTTGTGTCCTGAAGTGAGCAGATGCTACACTAGCATTTGACTGGTACCCTCTTGAGCAAATCCATGAACAACGGGAAGAAAAGTGATTCAAGTGAAGTGATAAGCTCACACAAAACTGGAGCATGGAGCTATGTAAACAATGTAAGGAATAAGTACATACTTTGCATGCTGCTGGCCCTGCTTCAATCCCCAGCATGTGACCCCCATAATATTACCAAGGAAGCCTGAGATAGCCCTAGTCACTGGGCATTACTCTGGAGGTCCCCAATCTCTTCCAGGGTGGTTCAGTTATCTCTGCATCATGGGTCTGAGCAGCACCAAATCCTCAGACACTTGAATCACTAGGTCTGTCTGCAGAGAAATTCTGGGTAGGAATCCTGGGGCTTTTGAGCACACTAGGAAGTTTTTCCCCAAAATAAGTGAGCATCAACCCAGTTTTCTCTGCTGTTAATATCTCATGTAATTGTAGTATATGAACCAATATTGATACATTATTAGGAAAGACCATAATTTACATTAAACTTAATTCTTTCTGTTGTGCATTATAGGATTTTAGTAAATGCCATACAAAATAGACTGAACTATACTAAAACCTTGTTCCAGTCCTCCTTCCTCCCTTTCTAGCTCTACCCTGTCACCAGCTTCTTGTAACTCCTCATCTTCTGATTGTCTTCCTAGTTTTACCATAGTCAGTATAGTCATTATGGTTTTACTTTTATGTATAAAACAGAAAACAATTTTGACTATGGTGGTTTACAGGGAAACACAGAATTTAAAGAGTTACTATGAGGTCTACTCAGTTACAGCATGGGAACTACAACATTTCACCAAAAGAGATGCTTCCATTTAAATTTCATTCAACTAACAAATTGATAACATATTATAGGTTGATTTGTATTTTAGAAGTTAGTGATAATAGTATCAGACAGACAGATTCTTGTACCCTCGAGAACCAGACATCAAAATTGAGGTATAATGATAAAAACAGACATCAGGCGCCAAAGACATATACAGGGGTTATGATGCATGTCTTGCATGCAGCTCACCACCTGGTCCCCTGAGCACTCCCAAATATGGCCCTTGGAGACCACCAGACACTGACAGGGATGGGGGGCTGGTAATCTCCAAGCGGCACTGAAGCATGAGACAGTGAGTGGAGAATCATCTGGAGGGAGATTCCCCAGGCTTCCTTAGTTCACAAGCCTTTTTCTCCCCTACAAAAGAGCATTATTCAAACAAACAAAAAAAAAAGCAAAATATCTTTAAAGAGAGTTAAGCAGGATGAAAGGAACAACACAGAATATATTGAAGGGAGACAGGTGACAGGTGGGAATGGGTGAGGAGAAGCTTATCTGTGAAGATAAAGCTTATAGCTGAGAATTAAGAGATAAGCAACAATCCATGCAAGAGAAAAACATTCCAGACAGAAACTGAAAATAAGGTGGCCTGGAGATAGGAAAAACCTTGAATTAATTGAAGAAAGCAAGCAGGCCAATATGACTGGAGGGGAGTAAACAAAGGAGAGGAGGAGGCTGAGACTGGCAGGGAGGACAGATAGCAGACAAGGTCAGACCAAATGGCTCAGGACTAAGGAGTTTCAACAATAATAAAATAAATAAAAAATAAATGAATGAACAAACGAACAAACGAATGAATGAATGAATGAATGATTAAATTTTATTTTATTTTGGGCTACACCGAGCTGTACTCAAGGTCTACCACTGACTCTACACACAGGGAACACTCCTGGCAGGCTTTGGGGACTGTGCTGGGTGCTAGGGATGGAACCTGGGTTGACTGCAACAAGGCCAGAGCCCTACCCACTGTACTATCCACTCTGACACTGGAGTTTCAACAATTTTTAAAGGAAAGCCATGGAAATTTTAGGCATGAAAGTGACATGTCCTGATTTAAGTTTTTTTAAAGATCTATATCTGCAAAATATTCTAGGAAAGCTCTTTATAGTAAATACTAACACTAATACACTGGAGAAAATTAAAGGTGCTAATGAATACAATGAAAGTTCTACAAAATTAAAACTGACTTTTTTTTTTAATTTTTTTATACC
Source organism: Cryptotis parvus (assembly GCA_021461705.1). Lineage (NCBI taxonomy): Eukaryota > Metazoa > Chordata > Mammalia > Eulipotyphla > Soricidae > Cryptotis > Cryptotis parvus. Next base: position 91,122 of record JAJIBD010031462.1, read on the forward strand.
ACAGTGAAACATACAATTACAAAGGTGTTCATAATTGGTTCTTGATAATACAGTATACCAGCACCCATCCCCCACCAGTGCCCCATTTCCACCACCAATGTACCCCCCCCCCCCCCCCCCCCCCCCCCCCCTTAATAGCAGGTACCCCCCAAAACTGACTTTTTTTTTCAAGGCCTTTTCATCATTGTTCGTATTTGGCCCCACTTACTCCATAATATTAAAAATATAATAATCAAGAGAGATGCCCATGTTTTCAGTCACTTCCATAGAAAGCTAATTTTAAATTTTGGTATTCGGATTTTAGATTCAATTGATAAAAAAAAATCGTTTCCAAGGGAAACTATAAATGAAGACATTGTAAGTGTTTCTTCCTTCCACTTTCAGCTTTGGAAAACCCTATTAGGTCTGAAATTGCAACTTGCAATAAAAAAAAAAAATACAAGCAAGTAAAGCTAATGTTAAGGTTTGGGTCAGGCAGATAAAACTAAAAACAAAACACCATTAGACACTTGGGGATGTGTGGCTGAAATGGACCAATCACAATCCAGGTGTTTTTCTGCTTGTTACAAGCTCAGCTCCAGGGGACCAGACGCCCTGCCCAGTGAATGATTTTTCTTTCTTAGTTTAAAAGGGAATTGAAGGGATAAATGATCTCCACTGTCTGTCTCCATGGCAACTAGGACCCTAATTTCACCTCCTAGATGACAATTATACCTATTCACTGAATGACTTTCAGTCCCTACTTTTATGATGATAAAAATGATTTCATGAAAAAGTAGCATATAAATAATAGGTGAGCTTCTCTCAAGTATATGTGAAGCACAGTTTTTAAGCGGTATGATCATTTATTATACCAAGGGGATTTTTCTTTTCCAATTGTAGGATGTGCATCAAAATATATTTTTTCTGGTTGCTTTGCCAATAATAAAATATTATTCTTTTTTCCATTAACATTTTTTTACTCAATTATGAAAATTAGTTGGGTTCACTATAACTAGGAAATACTATATATATACAAATATATGTATGTAAATGATAACTTTATGTATATTATATTTTATATATGGTATATCACGATCTTCCCGTTGATCATCTATTTGCTAGAGCGGGCACCAGTAATATCTCCATATGTCCTGTCTCATGCCAGTAGAGCCAGGGGCATCGGCTTGCTACAGGAACATAAAGAGCGTCAAACCATTATATTAGGTCATGGGAATGACCTAATATAATTGTTACTGGAATTTGGCATATCATATACAACACGAGAAGCTTGCCAGGCTTGTCGAGCGGGAGGCAAACTCTTTTAAACACCTCCAAATAAAGCATTTATTGATGAACCGCCGCGAGCCGGGCTGTGATGGGCTGGTCTGCTGGGTGGAGTTCTGGCGAGAGGGAAGTCCAGAAGTGGAAAATGGCGGTGCCCGTGGAGTGAGGAGCGGTGGTCTGGCTTGTTGTGAGGCTCTGCCGAGGTGGTGGGCCAGGGCTAGAACCCGCCATGCCTCCCGACTGCCTCATGAACGGCTTTGCACAGGGAGAGCAAGGAACAGCTCTGCCCCATGTGTGAGAGTCTCTGGACCAGCATACCTGGGCCGGATTGAGGAAAAAAGCTGCGGCAGGGTGGGTGTCGGTGATCCGGGCTGTGATGTATAGTATATGGTATATACTATACATATTTGTTTATAGAGAAAAAGCATAAACAAGGATATTAAAATTATTTATTTAATATCACTATCACTATCTTCCCGTTAATCATCTATTTGCTAGAGCGGGCACCAGTAATATCTCCATATGTCCTTTCTCATGCTAGTAGAACCCAAAGGCATCTGCTTGCTCCAGGAACATAGAGAGCCTCAAACCATTATATTAGGTCACAGGAATGACCTAATATAAATGTTACTGGTATTTGGCATATCAAATACTACACAAGCAGCTTGCCAGGCTTGCAGTGCAGGTGGCATACTGTTGTAGTCACCTCTAAATAAAGCATTTATTGATTAACCGTGCTGCCGCTAGCAGCCGCACGAGCCTGGCTTTGATAGTCTGGTCTGCTGGGTGGAGTTGTGATGAGAGGGAAGTCCGGATGTGGAAAATGGTGGGCCCCATGGAGTAGGCGAGGGTAGCAGGCCAGGGCTAGAACCCGCCATGCCTCCCGGGCGCCTCACAAGCAGCTGGGCACAGGGAGAGCAAGTAGCAGCTGTGCTACATTAATATTGGTATTAATACTTTCTGTCTGAAAGTATTAATACCAATATTAATATACTATCATTAATATACTATCAATTAAATTAGCATTTAAATTGCATTTAGTTGGTTAAGTACTGACTTTCATAGCCAGAGTTTTTAATAAAACATATTAACTGTTTTTCTCCACATCTGTTGGAGTACACATGCTGGTCACAGCTGCTCAGAGCCTTTGCATCTTGCCTGGTCCTATCTCCTGCAGGTCACACTGTAGATGACAGGAAGACAGTTTGGATCTGTAACTCTCTATCTGGCAGAGTATTCTTACCTTGAATTCTATGTTAGCTGGTATAAATATTTCCTCTCATACTACCACAGATCCCCTGATGGGACTGAACAACTCCACAAGAATCTGCCTGGCTATGTTGTATCCTTTTTTAAATAAAGTAGCCATAATTTAATCAGAGGGAAATGCTGTTTGCCTCCTGGCAAGCAAGCATGGCTCTCAGATTCTAAAGGTTAGTCACTGTCACTGTCACTGTCTTCCCGTATATCATCGATTTGCTTGAGCGGGCACCAGAGTACCCAGAACAACTCTGAAGTAAAGATAAGGATCTTATGGAAGTTTGGAGAAACAAATATCTGGCTGTGAATATTCATGGTACAGATACATACCTTTTGTATTAATAATGAGATACATATCATATGAGCTGTCCTTCCCTCATTTCTACAAAATGCCTGCAGGAGTCCATAGGCAAGACCCTACACTGGTGAGTTAGCATTTGAATGGCCTAGGCCAAGTTCACACACCTGCCAGAACTGGCCATGACTGAGCCCCTTTGTTGTGGGCCTGGCTAAGAGATATAAAAGAGGAAGCTTTCTTCCCAGCACTCTCTCTGCTGGCTCAGCAATCTGCCCGTTGGGATTCCTTTCTGCCTGCTTGCTGTCTGGGTCTGACCTCTGACTGGTGCACATGGTTCAGGGTGCAGCAGCCATCTTGGCTTGAGGATTCTAACCCAGGCATGTAACGTGGGCGAGCTAGGAACTGAAAGTTTGGGGTTTTCCTGATATTGGATTGTAATGCCATAACCTGTGTGAGTAAAAGCCTTTTGGAACTTTGCTGGATTTGAGAGTTTTTACCTATCAGCTGGCCATCAGTTCCCTTTGGGCAGAAGGGATCCTGTCCTGCTCCAGAGTATTGTTGGGAAATGCATCTGCACCCAAGCTCAGCAGAGGCGTTTCCAACATACATCACTTAATTTTCTTCTAATACATGAGTAAAGTGATTTCAAAGGAGTCCACAATATGGTTAAGCTATATTTTAGATAATTCCCCCATATTGAAAATATTCAGAACAAATATGTGTAATATATATTTCATTACTGACTTAGACTGAACCCTGAGCAGAAATATATAAATCAAACAGTATTAACATGTGAAAGAATAAAAGGGTCTGTCACAGAGAGGGACGGAAGCAGGGAGGCTGGGGACATTGGTACTGGGAAATGTACACTAGTGAAGAGACAGGTGTTGGAACGTTGTATCACTAAAACCCAATCACGAACAACTTTGTAACTGTGTATCTCATGGTGATTTAATTTTTTTAATTATATTGCCAAACTTCACTCCAAAAAAATTAGGGCAAGAAAAATAGTGCCAAGTGCAGAGTGCCTACCTTGTATGTGAGAGGCCCAGATTCAATCCCAAGCTCTATATAACTCCTTCCCATCCCTCAGGACCGCCAAAGCAACACTGGTGACCACTAAATACTGCACTCCAGGAACTATGAGGCAATTACTGTCAGGCCAAGGATAACTGGGATTGGACCCTGGACTCACAGGAGTGGGGGAGCATTAACATATGTGTGTATATATATATATATAAACCACACCAATTTTTTCTCACTATATGGATGGATTAGTGTTCACTTCCTTTCATTCTTCATCAAAGATATTTCAATGTCAATTTGGTGGATAGTAAGAGAATAACACATTTTTATTAAGAATTCATTTCAATATTAAATAACATCCTTTATTTTCATTATTTTTTTTCAAAACAGATACACTGCCTGTTCACTCCCAAGTGAAGATTATTTACAGTCTCCTAAATTCTCCCATATTTCTTATTAATGAAAGATACCATGTTCATTGCAAATATACCCCTTTAAAACAATGACAGTTCACATTCTCCTTTGCAGCTAAATGCAGCTGTGTTAATTCTGTGCAGATGCATGGAATTGTATGATATGCAAAAGTTATCTATGCTATTTCAGAGAAATGTCTTTAAAATGAAAAGAAATGCTCTCTATTTCATCTTTATTCCTGTTGACTGGAATGCAAATATTATAGAGGGAGTTGAAGAAGCTCCTTGGAATCACATAATGGTTATAGAAGAGTAGAAAGTTAGATGGTTCCTAAGCATTCTGTAAAGTGTTACCCTGGATAACTGATCTCCATATTTTTATATGAAAGAATAAAACTTTGGAATTGTAGAACATGATGGTTATAAATTGTTTCATGAAATTGAACTTAATTCTGATGAATATAAGATTATTCTCTGTAACTTTTTTCTCATTCACAATTTTGAGTTCTGTTTTAAGAGTATACTTTTTCTATGACATATGTTATATAGTTTTGTTTGTTATTGGCTCAATTTCTAGTGTAATTGGGAAAAGCAAAAATATAGCTCTATGGGGGGAGTAGCAATAGTACAATAGGGTGTTTGCCTTGCACGTGGCCAAGCTGGGTTTGATCTCTGCCCCACCAAGTGTGACCCCCAAATATAGATAGCTCTACTTGGGACAGAGTAATAGTCAGTGAGCAAGACCTTTGCTGAGCACAGATAACCCAGGTTCAATCTCCTCCTCCCATTTATGTTCCTCAAAGTCCCACCAGGAGTAATCCCGAGAACTGCTGGGTGTGGCATAAAAATATATAGCTCTTCTTTAGCTGCTACATAAATTTCACATCTATTTTTTCTAAACATAAGTAGATAATAGTACTAGTTTAGACATCTAGGGAGCAAGAGCAGTTGTACAACGTATGCATGTGACTGACCCAAGTTCGATCACATGTAGCACATCTGTTCTTCCAAAACAAATAAACAAATCTATTAAAAAAAATCTAGGGGGCCGGAGCGATGGTCCAGCAGGTAGGGCGTGCCTTGTATGCAGCCAGCCCGTGCCAGCCGGGTTCAATCCCCAGCATCCCATATGGTCCCCCAAGCACCGCCAGGAGTAATTCCTGAGTGCAGAGCCAGGAGAAACCCCTGAGCATTGCCGAGTGTGACCCAAAACAGCAAAAAAAAAAATCTATGATAGTAGATTGTCTCTATCATCATAAAGCAGCACTAAGGCATAATTTACTTCCTATAAGCATCAATTAAATGGCTATATTGCTGACTAAAGTCATTTAAATGATGAGAACTTATGTGTATTTTTTTGGAGGGACCTCAGAATAATAATTCAGTTTTTGCTAAAGAGAAGATTTGCTATTTGAAGTCTGGTTCAAATCATAGCTCCAGAGGTGTCTGCAAGGACTAAGGGAAAGTTGAGCTGGTCAGCTCTGCCAAGCACCGAAAGTCGAGTTTCAGAGGCAATCACACTGTACCGTATTACTCATTACAATTGCAAAACACAACTCTTGTCATAGGATGCTTCTCTCTTCTCTCCCCCCCCACCTCTTTCATATATACACACCATATACATACAAAGAGAAAAAAAATAGTGATATGTCTTACCAGATCATAAGCAGCCAACATCTTTTTCTGCACATCTGGAATTGCACCCAGAGGTTCCAGGTAAGGAAAGTTGTCTTTCATCACAAGAGACACTGAGGGAGTATTGTCATTAGTGATTAGCCGAGAGGACAAGGTTAACAGGCACTGTTTCAGGCTGGCAATTGGAGGAAGTCCACATAGCTCCTTGATAGACACTATGGCATTCTGTAAGGGAAGAAAACAGAGCTGCACTGTTAACCTCATGTGACATCATCCCCAGCACTTCTAGTACTAAAAACACCGTCTAAATTAGATCCTTATGAAGTGGAGGGGAGAACTAAAAGAGAAAATGGGTTAAATGGACAGTGGTAGAGGGAATTTTGTCTTGAGTGATGGACATCATAAGGTAACATAAATTTTGAAGACACAATTATACTCCATAACTCTGGTCTTGCAAACCAATGCTATTTCAATAAAAATAAAGGTACACCCTCAAATACATGCATAATCTGTAGTGTACTGGACTATTATCAATCAACATATAAAGTGAATTCACTGTTGCCCTCAGCATTTTCAATGTTTAGCAGCCCCAAAGAAAAGTAGATTGAATTCAGAATTATACTGCATTTCAGTGCAGACTAGAATACACACACAAATTAGCACGGATCAACTTTGACTATCTTATTATGTATCTATCATTATAATCATAATATATTGGTGTTAGACATTGGAGTTCATCTTATTAGGACTGTTCTCAAAATAGGGGCTGCTGTTGCTCGCCTTCCTCCATCTAACTAACCTCCATACTCCATCCCGATCCTATCAGAAATGTACCTGACCAACATACATATTGAACATAAGAACAGATATATATTTACTCATGCTACAAGACTTTTTTAAACTTAATTTGAAATAGGAATTATCACAATTTCACATTTTATGAACAGTGAACAGAAGCTAAAGCATTGTTTCTTATGGATTAAGAGACTGTAGTGGTGTTCATTTTTCTAGTGGGTAGACTCCAAATTACTTAACTCAAAATACTTCATCTTTAGAGGATATATATTTTCAGTACTAGAATTAGTACTACAATGTGCAATTAAAAAATCTTTATCAAAAAAGACACAAGCGCGTGGGAGTCAGAGGTTAGGTAAGATAGAGAAGGGAACATGTGTGAATAAATGTCAAAAGGTCTGATACCAACATAGAACTGAGCATTAAATACAGGCAAACAATGCAAATGATGGCTTCTAAGTGTACGTAGTGCAACCCACAATGTGTAGGAGAAAGAAGAGAGAAAGAGGGAGAGAGAGAGGAGATAAAGGACCTGCCATTTAGGCAGGACGTGGGAGGGGGAGGGAATTGGGGACATGGGTGGTGGGTGATGGGCACTGGTGGAGGACGGAGTGCTAGAACACTGTGTGACCAAAACCTCCAAACGTGAACAACGTTGTAATTGTATATCTCACGGTGGTATAATAAAATGTAAAAAAAAAAAAAAAAGAAACAGTGGCACGGGGCTGAAGCGATAGCTCAGCGGGTAGGGCGCTTGCCTTTGACAAAGGCCGGCCTGTGCCGGCCCGGGATCGGCATCCCATATGGTCCCTCGAGCACCACCAAGAGTAATTCCTGAGTGTAGAGCCAGGAAAAACCCCCGAGCAATGCCGGGTGTGGCGCAAAAAGCAAAAAAAAAAAAAAAAAAGCAACAGTGGTACATCTATATAATGGAATACTATGCAGCTGTCAGAAAAGACAAAATTATGAAATTTATCTGCAAATGGATTGACATGGAAACTATCATGCTGAGTGAAATTAGTCAGAAGTAAAAGGACAGATATAAAATGACTGCATTTATTACTAGGATATAAATATATATCAGCGTTCTACTAATTGTGGGAAATGGTAATGCCAGACTAGAACTCAGCATTCAATATACACAAACCCTAATTGTCTGTAGGGCAAGCCACAACGTGTAAGAGAAGAGAGAGAAAGAAATAGCAAGAGAGATACAGAGACAGAGACAGAGAGAGAAAGAGAGAAAAGGAAAGAAAAAGTGCCTGCTATAGAGGCAGGCAGGGGGGGGGTAGGAGGGAATATGGGAACATTGGTGGTGGGAATAGGGCACTAGTGGAGGGATGGATGCTGGAACACTGTATGATTGAGACCCAATTATAAACATCTTTGTAATTGTATATCTGACAGTGGTATAACAAACAAATTAAAATGTTTTTAAAAATTAAATTAAATTAAAAAAAATTTAATCCATAACCAACTCTCTTGAAAAAGTATTTAAAATTCAATATATGCAAATTATATAGAATATGCATTACAAATGATATAAAAATACATAAGATCTACTTCTAAATAAATTTGAGAACAGAATGAACTAATTCAAAGTAATCTAATATAGTGATTTACAATGATATAATTATAATAGAAAATCAGAAAAAAATGATAAAGGATGATTTTTTTAAAAAATAGTGGTTTAAGGCAAAAATCTCAAATTAAATGATTTTGATATAAGTATCCATATGTAAATCCATATGTAAATTACTCGAGTTTTGAGGTGACTACTAGAGTATCCACCTGCATGGTAGAGCCTGGCAAGCTACCCGTGTTGTATTTGACATGCCCAAATATCAGTAACAATTATAGACCTCATTCCCATGACCTGATGGAATGGTTTGAGGCTCTTCTGGAGCAGGATGATGCCCTTGGGCTATCTCGCATGTGACAGGACGTATTGAGATGTTACTGGTGCCCACTCGAGAAAATCGAAGAGCTACAGGAAGACAGTGATACACTGACAGTGATGTAAATCCAGCACCATATTCTCCCTATAACTTTGACTACTGTAAAATTAACTTGATGTACCAGGTAACCCACCACATTTTGTAGAACTAAGTTTGGGGCATACAATCGCAAGTGTGAGGGCACAATGTCTGGTCTTTGGGAACATAGCGATAATTTCTTATACAGTGGTCCCAAATGGTATAGTGGATCTAGTTAAGATTTAATGATTTCTTAAACTTTCATCTAAGAATTATTCATCAACTGTATTTAGAAAACTAGCTCTGACAAGCAATATAGAATAGATTATTCAGTATATGCTTAGGACAAGCTCAAACAGAGGTTGAGAAAAATTTGAAATAAGTGTTGTTCCTGGTGTAATGGTGAAGGTTTGGGGTTGACTACTAGCAGTAACCAAGTTAGTTCTAGAATCTCAGAAAGTGAATGTTAGAACAGAAAACAGCCAGATTCAAACACAACAACCCAGAAAAAACACCATGACTTTATCAATACCATTCCCATATATGGGCTGTAATGGTCAATATAGTTAGTGCCAGCTAAGGAAGCAGGCATGGGAATGAGGGGGGTGGGGAAAATGAGGGTCTTAGGTTGTGGGAACACACTGGTGGTGAGATTGGTGTTGAATGATGGATGAATCTAACAACTATATTGTGAAAAACTTTATACTTTGTAAATCACGGTGTTTAAATAAAATAATTAAATAAATAAAATTAACTTTAAACCTATTGCTGAAATTTTTTGTCACTTGTCACTTGTCTTGTCACTTGCCTCCCCATTGTTCATTGATTTGCTCAAGCAGGCACCAATAATGTCTCCATTCGTTGGGAATGAGGTCCATTATTGTTATTGTTTTTGGCATATTGAATACACCACAGGTAGCTTGCCATGCTCTGCCATGGCTCTGGGTTCATCCCAGGAGGCCCAGTCTTTTTTTTTTTTACAAAATATATTTTAAATGTTACTAAGTATGAATTTGGGATTCAGCATGACATGACTAAAACCATGAGGGATCATGGTGTTTATAGGAGGCAATTGTGAATTAGACCCACATTACTTTTTTACTACAATATTAGGGAAATTAAATAAGCTACTTAGGCCTGATTTCTATCTTCAAAGTGGAAATTTGGGGTCAGGATTACCATAAAATTGTTAGCTACAGGAGCAAATGGAGTGCTGTGAAAAAATTCCTCTGAAAAGAATAATAGGTTTGCCCTTTTCAATCCCTGGTTCTCTCTTGAGAAGAGCAAGCAGCAAGCAAAGTTATATAAAAGTTATATAGAAATAAACAAGTCAATAACACATATCTCACTTGTTTATCTCCACGGTTTCTTTGCTTGCCACTTGCTTTTCCAAGCCAGTGTTCACCCCTTAAACACATCTTTCTCTATCTCTTCCCTTGCCTGTTGGCCTATTTGTTCATTGATGCTCATATTTTCTCTTGAATACATATTCCCATATTCCTTTCCATTTCCCCACCCCACAACTAAGTCTTGTTCAATAAAAACTACCTTGCTTCCCTAAAATATAATAACATAATATTCTTTTTTTCTACCTTCCATAGACCGCTGCTTCTTCTACCAAGCAACATTTCTAAGCAGATTGTAGGAACTGCATAAATTCATATTATCCTATTATCTCTCATAAATATTATTGCAGAACAGTTTTATGAAATATATTGTATGAAAAGCTGGTTGTCATCTCTGATTACAAGTATTAATGAAGAGAAACAATTGAATTTTTTACATGCAGAACTAACAATGAATATATACGTTCATTTAATTTTCATAATGATCTAGTGAAATATTAATGATCATTACCCTATATAAAAACAATAATTGATATATGAAATAATTTTTTCAAGACCACATTAATAGAACTGCATGGGGGGCGTGATTTGGGCCACACCCAGTAGTGCACAGGGCTTACTCCTGTTTCTATGCTCAAATATCACTCCTGGCATTGCTCAGACCATATGCAGTGCTAGGTATCAAATGTCGTCAGCTGCATGCAAGGAAAGCACCTTATCCCTGTACCATATTTCCCACATTTCTAAGAGAATACTAAACAACTAACAACTTGCAACAAGTTCAAATGTTCAAACATTTCTTAAAGTTCATTTGCTTTGTGGGAGTAATTTATTATTGTTAAAAATTTAAACAACTTTTAAAAAATCACTGGAAATACATTTGGTTTCTATAAATTCAAGTTCCTTTTTCATGGCTATATGCAATCATTTTACATTTATAGATGTGTATACATGCAGTTTTCTGTTTGACTTGGAGAAGAGGCTGGAGGAGTGAGCCTGGAGGTTTGAATGACATCCTCCGCCCCTGCCCACACCATTTCAGGTGGAGGACTTTGGGTTTACTTTCTACAGTTTACCCACATGGCAGAGCCTGGCAAGCTACCCGTGTCGTATTTGATATGCCAAATACCAGTAACAATTATAGACCTCATTCCCATGACCTGATGGAATGGTTTGAGGCTCTTTATGTTCCTGGAGCAAGCAGGTGCCTTTGGGCTCTACTTGCATGAGACAGGTCATATGGAGATGTTACTGGTGCCCGCTCGAGCAAATCGATGATGAACGGGAAGACAGTGACAGTGACAGTATATATATACTTATAATGATTATGCATAGATCAGTGCTTTATATGCACATCCCCATTTATTAATATGACTTATGTATTAGGGATATATAATAGATATGTAACATTTTGGTACATGGCTACTCCATTAATTGGCCCCATTAGCTCCACTAAATTTATATATAGCATGTATATGTTAGAAATAAAATATATCTCTTACAAGCAATAATGAATTCAGTTGAGTAATTATTAGATTCACACAAGCTGTCTAATAATATTTTAAGCAATCAGATAAATTCATTAGTAAAATACAATATTCATCAGTAAGAGAGGAATAGGATAAAACAGGTGGAGGGAAGCAAAGTCCAGATTTTCTTACCTGCATATTTTCTCTCATATCTATGGCTTCTCGTAAGGGATGAACAGCTATTTTAAAAATGTCGTCTATGGTTTTAAGACCGATGTTCCTGAGCATTGTATATTCCCCGCACTTTCTTCCCCATTCTCACTGAAAGGCTGCGCTTCTGTGCTTTCCCTCCTCCACTTCGATTGGTTATTGCTATGTGGACAAAAAGGGTAACATGCTCCATAATGTCACCCACAAAGGAGCGAAGGGGACATGCCGATATCCAGGCTGCAGGCATTCGAATGGTATAGTGTATTGTCCTATGAATTCATCCCGATGTAGTCGTCATCGAGAACAACAAACGAATCATGGCCAGTTCGGGTAGGTTCACTTGAAACTCAAAAGTTTCATCAAAAATGGGGTTATCACTATTTTGTTGTACCGCTTTAGTTCTCTGCTCTGAACAGTCTGCCGGTATCCCATGTATCTCGATGCAAACATAAGGATCTATTACATCCCCTTTGGCACAAGCTCCTTTGGGCTTTGGAAAATTCTGACCACTGATGATCTTGATATGAAGAGCTAGAGGAGACACCCCCGGCACAATGCCCCTTTGTATTGGCACTGAAGTAAGAAACTTCATCCCGCATGATAGATGGCCTTAGAACATAACCACAACCTCCATTCTGAAGAAACCAGCCTGTGTGAAGGTCCATCATCGGGCCAGGAGTCTGGAAATTCATGGCTACAATCTGACAGCCGCAATTCCAAAAGTCTTGTGGATTCAAGTTACTGGAGTCAATCCTCATGGCACTAGGATAGATTCTTGATAAGAACTTCTTATTATAATTTACAAAATCCTCTGGGTATTCATTTGCAATTCGACTGGCCTCTGTTTCACTAAACGAACACATTTCCCAGTAGTTTTGGCTTTTCATGGACACTTCAAAGTCCCTGTACTGAACAGATTTACAGATTGACACCATATCAGAGAGCTCCTTACACAACCAGATTTGTTTCTGCTCACCGTTATAATCAGCTGACATCCTCCGAGACATTTCAGCTTCTTCATCTTCATCTGTTACTTCACCTTCTAAAACATCTGGATCAGATGGCAATTTCTTGCCCTTCATAATGATCATTCTTTTTTAGTTTTTCTGGCGATGGGAGGTAGGATTCTGATGACAAAGGTGCTTCAGTATAGAGTTTGTCCCCAAAGACCATTTTCATCTGTTGAACCATTATCTTCTGCTGTGGGAGAGAACAGTGATTTCCCAAGCAAAGAATGACAGGGTACTCAGAGGCAACAAAGGCAAATTTGTTTATCACCTCTATGACACTTCGAAAGGAAAGTTGTGTTGTCATGTTATTCGATTGCAAAGGATGGGTTCACTGTCTGGACCATCACTCACATCAAGCTCAATGCTTCGACAGCCCATTTTCAAAGCTCTAACATATCCATTAATATCAGCGGGACCCCTGAACTGGTCCTCAATGAGATAGGTGTTGTGGGAAGCATTTATATAGTAGTGAGATAATGGCTGTGTCATATCTTGGGCAACCTTTTTATGCTCAGGATCGAAAATGTCACATTCTGGTGACAATAAATACTGGGTAAAACCATCAATTGCAAGAAACCCCTTTTGACGCCCCTCTTCAGAAAGTTCGGATCTCCGAATTATGTCCAAGCACATATCCTCAGTAATATGGGTAACTCCTTGCTCAGCTTCTAAAAAAGAGCATGAGATCATTGGCATCTAAATATTCTTTATTTTTTGATATCTGTACAAGTAAGAAGTACACTTCAGGTCTGGTGCAAAGTTCACAAAAAGCTTCACAAAATTCTTCTTCTGTCACTCGGGTAGTAAGTTTTTCTTTGCTCTTCTGGATTTCTTTAAACTTCAACCTGATTTTTGATTCCTTTAGGGTAGGGTTCAGTTGTTTTATTAACTCTACAGAAGTGTCCTCCAGCAGAATGCCATTCCCATCAACGTCTGCTGCTTCAAACACTGTTTTCAACCACATAAACCTTGGTGTGTTCTGGTTGTCCTCCATAAAATCGAGGGGTTGTTTACTCGAGAAACCAGGTATCGTAATCCTGATACCCAGATGTTTGCTACATCTGTTGAATTGGCAACTAGGTCCAGAGACTCATAGTTCTCCCATGGAGTATGGAAAAGGCACAGTCCTCACAAATCTGATCAGCAAGGCCATTATTCCTAAATGTTTCTGTATTCTTCCCCAGTCTGATCTCTTTTATGGCAGAAATGTCAAGCTTTGCTTTCTCAAGATCTTTCTTAGAAGGTTCCCAGCGAAGTGCTTGGAGATCTGTGTCCAGAGTGAAAAACCGGTTGTAAATACGTGAGTTTGGACGCACTTTCTTCAGTTCACAGCCCGCTTGCATGAAGCTGATACAGTCACTTGCACTGCTAATTTTCTTTTCTGAGGGCATGCTACTAAAAGACACCGCTTTTCTTTCTTCCACCACATTTTTGGTTTGAAGGATCCTGTAAAAGGAATTGAAAATATTTTACTCATTTTAGAGAACAGAAATTCAGTAATTCTCTGCACTCTATAGACTCCATTTAAACACATGATTTCTTGGACAAAGAACAGATTAAAACTTGACCTTTAGGTTATGTCAGAAAAAAATTATTACTGGGCAGGGAGTTATGGCACAAGAGGCATGTGCCTTGTGTGTAAAGCCTCCGGTTAAGTCCCAGCACCTCAAGGCTCACCAAGCCCCTGTCCAGCAACATGAACCCTCAAGGTTCACAGTGGTACTCAGCCCAACCAATGCCCAGTGCAACCACACAAAAACTAATAAATAAAATTAATTTTAAAAATTAATTGTGAATAAAATTGATCTTTTTTACTTAATAGTAATTTTACTTAATCAATAAATAATTTTACTTAATCATTAAAATTTATTAAGTTCGGGGTAATTTTTTAAATGCTTGTCTGTTTTTGAAATAAAAATATTCCCTACGAATCAATCTTATGATGAAAGCAGATTTCCTGTGAAAATATTTAAGTGTTGGTGCCTTGTCAACCTAGCTCAAATCCTTATAGACATGTCAAGGAAACAAGTTCTAAAACTTTTTCCCATTTACACTTTGATTAAAATGAGTTTAACCACAAGATTTTCACCATAGCTTACTTTAATCACAGAAGGCTCATAGTATAATTTGAGGGAAATTACCTACTTTCCTTAAGCTATTTTAAATAATATTTTTTCATTTATTTATTTTTTGCTTTTTTGGGTCACACCTAGTGATGCTCAGGGGTTACCCCTGGCTCTTCGCTCAGAAATTACTCCTGGTGGTGCTCGGAGTACCATATGGAATGGAACCCCGTTTGGCTAAGTGCAAGGCAAATGCCCTACCTGCTGTGGTATCTATCACTCACACCCCTGTTTTAAATAAGAAAAGTGTCTTGAAACTCAGATTGAGAGCTTAAAGGTTTCAGTTGACAGAATTTTCAAATGAGGTAATGAATTTTAACTAACACTATGGAATTCACACCTGCATTTCAATACAAAACTTCTAGCAGCCACAACTTTTAACCAAACAGAAATATGAAAGACTACACTAATTTTTAAAGACTTTTCTGATGCAAATTGACTTGCAAGGCTTTTTCTATAAAATTTCCTGGAAAACTTTTAAAATGTGCCAGTTCTATAACCCTCAGCTTATTTACACTGGCTGCCTGATCAATGCCATTAAATCTGATTTCTTTTATTCATTTCAGTTAAAACACAGATGTGATTTGATCATTTACCCAACTACACCATGAATTCAGATAGTTCCACAGGAAAAAAGTTTCCTAAAAATACCCTATGACATGTTTACAGTGCCCATTTTCCAAGTCTATTAATGTCGCAGCAGCATTTAAACAGCAAAAACATTGTTCTTAGGGCAAAAATAACATATCTAAAATTGTGCTTATTACACTCACTACATATATAACCCTGAGAAAGATACTTTATGGCTACTAACTGTAGTATCTTATACAAGAAATTAAAATAGAAATTTAAGGAATTTATAAACCTTATATGCTGTTTCTCTGAGGTTCAAAAAATAATGCACATGAATATCCATTGTAAACATAGATAATTTAAGGTAATTCTGAAGGAAGAGGAGCATTGCCTTATTCACTGGTCTCTGTAGAACTATCAGTGGACACTCACTACAATATTGAGGATAGCAAGTAATTACAAACATACGCTCTGAATATTTAAGACAAACTTTTATAAAAACTGAAAATGTTTAAAAATTGTTACTGAAAATTATAGCCAGCTAAGTGTTCTTAGTTGCCATTCTCATGGTAATTTTTGCAGAAAAGAAGCCTTTCTCCAGGATCTTATTTAATTGACATCAGTCTGCAAGAGTTTACCTGTTCTGAGAAACCTAATTTGCTTCCATTATGAGAAGTCAATGAGAAGGATCATTAAGTCAAATGTATATATATATATATATATATATATATATAAATATATATGTTTTTATATATATATATTTATATATATGCACTTACACACACATATATAAAATCTTCGAGTGACAAAGATATAAACTGCCCAATTTAAATTAATTATTATCTCTCAGTGCCCTGACACTTAAGATCGTAGCTACAGTGTTTTCATGTAGTTATTATTTTTAATTATCACATAGTGGTCAGTGTCCTCATCCTTAAGTTAAAAAAAAACGCTTAAAATTTTTCAGCTGCTTGTATACAGATATACTATTAGAACACATTGAAATTCATCACAAACCACTTTTTTTCTGATGCTGTGTGTGTTTTTCTAGCAAGGCACACTTATAATGGCATTGCTGATAGGATTAATCTCCCAAGCAAAATATAGAGGGAAAGTGTGAATTGTGATGGTAAATTAGACTGTGACTCAGCTGTGAAAGTACCATTGGATAGCCTTTTAAGTTAATGAGAGCTTTCACATTAATTATTTTATTAAAGCTGATCATCTTCCAAATAGGATTACTGTCAACCGAGTTATGAAATCTCTATTGCCTCTTAAAATATCTTAAATAGTAAATTAAATGTCCTCTGAATTCAAGAGTATTGCTCATATGTCATAAATGTAGTTTTACACAAAACATCAGGTCCAACATTCTTCACTTGATTTGATCCATGTTTATAAAAACTTTAAAACGCCTAAGAAAATTTCTCTCATTTGTTGTTATATCAATATATCCTTCAATTAATATGCTCTCTCCTAGTAAGTTGTCAAGAAATATGTGTTTAATGTCTGCCCCACAAAAGAATTATCTTGCTCTATCATGCTTGTATCTTTCTTTGAACAAGAAATTTACAGTGTGATTATAAACATCCTAGAATGTCTTAAAATTTGGAACCAATGGAAAAGATATGATCTTAAGTTGTCATCTCACAAAAGACAATAACAAAAGTTATTACAAAACTCAAAAAGGAGCAAAAAGCTGGCCATAGTTCATGTGAACAAATAATTATCGTGTCTGCTATTGACTGGAGCCAAGATAATTTATATTAAAATATGCTGGAAAAGTTTCAGGACACTGAAATTCCTCTAGATCTGCTTTCAAAGGTCATGATATATCAGCTCTGAAAACTCGTGGGGGCAGGGGGAGAAGATGAAATAAGTGTTAAAATACACAGGGCAGGGAGGAAGGAAGAATCCAAATCTTTTTTCTGAGCATTACTATTCTGACCTCTTAACCAAGCCCTACACCCACGTCCTTCTACAACTAAAAAAGATGCCACAATAACCAAATCAATAAATTTGTTCCCATAATTTTCATTGGTATTTTAACAAGATCAACAAATTTAATACAATTTGCATCCAAGATAAAGTACTTTAATTAAATACAACAAACAAAATTATTTTTCCCCACAACACAGTGATAAGCTCCAGAGAAACTATATTTCAATACTAGCACCACTTTGGGTCTTAACCATGACGTTGCTGAATTATTTCAATTTGACAATCTAAGAGAAAGGTATAATAGAAGCGACACAAATACGTGAATGTAACTTAGGAACAGCACTGTTCATTTAAAAATAACTAAAATAGTACATTCTATGTTAAATATATTTCACAAAAAGAAAAAATAATATACTGACACTCTGCACAAAAATCCAAGAAAGATCATATATACATTTTTCTGTCTCTGACCTGATGAACATGTTTAAACAACAAATTATATTGTCATGTATTCTACATTTTTTGGCAATTTGCTTTGAACTGAACAGTTCTAAGGTACTTAGGTAAAACAAAACAAATTGCAAAACCTTAAATAGCAGCCGAAACACACTTGTCAAAACTCTGATTATAAGGATTCTGTTTCATAATACAGAAATACAGCTACATAAATGCAATTACATTAAAGTGACTTTCATTTTTCTATTTTAATGTGTAAATAGGAAATTTATTTCTGAAAAGCTCTCTAAAAACATCTTCACATAGTTAAAGGACAAAAATATAGGCATATAAGCCTTAAAAAACCACTATAATGATCTCATCTGCTCTTACTGACAACTATAACATGATGCTAATAGTAACCAGATCATTTGGTTTAAAGATCTTGCAAACAAACCTCAAAAACAAAAGATTTGGTGACACATAAAATCTACAGAGTAATGTGAGCCTAGAATTCAAATGAGCCCCAGCCTTGAATATAGTATGTATTGTTCATTTATTTATTCATTCAAAAATAATAGAGACAGATACACCCGGCAGAGCAGAAACCAGTTTTCCCCATTGCGCCGGCTGCTGTGTGGCTGCGCAATTTACCTCCAAATTGCTGTGAATATTCTATCCACCTCTATGAGAGAGCCCCACAAAGTAATGAGAGTATAGCGAGGCACGGCAGAGCCTGGCAAGCTGTCCGATGTGTGTTTGATATGCCAAAACCAGTAACAAAGATGTTTATTTTCCTGACCCCGAAAGAGCCCTTAATACACAGCAGTAAGAAAGGTGAACAAGCAGTGCCTGATAAAATTTCACGGCCATCCTAGGCTGCCAAAACGAAGAAGGACTAAAATGACTGTCTGTATTTTCAATGCACGTATGCTGGCATCGGAAGCATATATTGAGGATCTGATGGTACAAGCGCAAAAGATCAAGTATGACATCATTGGTCTGACTGAGACGAGGAGGCGTCAGTTGCATCATGCTGTATTTGACACCAGAGAAGAATTGTTCCTTGGAGCATGCGACAAAAGAGGCGCCAGTGGCGTTGGTGTCCTTGTTAACACAAACATGGCCAGCAACATTGATTCATTTGAATGCCTAACAAACCAGATAGGACGATTACACTTGAAGAGTTGTGGCCCACTGCCAACAATTTCTGTCTTCGTTGTCTATGCACCAACATCCACATACAAGGAAGTTGAAATGGAGAAATTCTACATGGAACTGAAGGAGTACTATAAAAATGATCACACCTTCTACAAGATCATAGTTGGTGATTATTTTTTTTTTTTGCTTTTTGTGTCACACCTGGCGATGCTCAGGGGGTTACTCCTGGCTCTGCACTCAGGAATTACTCCTGGTGGTGCTCGGGGGACCATATGGGATGCCGGGATCGAACCTGCCCCGGTATGAGCCGGCTGCATGCAAGGCAAATGCACTACCCGCTGGACTATCACTCCAGTTGGTGATTTTAATACCAAGATAGGACCAAGAAGATCGGCTGAAGAACTCCTACATTGGGACCCTTGGCCTAGAATGGAACCGAACAGGGTGAGAGACTATCTTAGTTCATCATGTCCACCAAGACCATTCATGGGAACTCACAGTTCCAGAAGGCTGAAGTGAAACGTTGGACATGGGAATCTCCTGGTGGACAGTTCCACAACAAAATTGACCACATCATCTTCAATCGATGGTTTTGTCTGACTGATGTTGCTGTCGCCCCCAAATTCCAAACAGGATCGGACCACCGCCTCCTTCATGCAAAATTCTACTTCCCGCAATGGGGAAAAAAGGCTGCAAAGTTTAAGAAGAGAACTCCCAGAATGACCACCAACTGGGAACTCTTTTGGCACCATTGCAGCAACATAGGAAGATACCACCATTGACGGCATCGATGAAGAATACAACCGACTGGTTCAGCACCTCCATGATTGTGCGAAGAATGCCAAGAGAGAGAAAGACACAAAAGGATGCCTGTCTTCAGAAACTCTCGAGCTCATTCGCCAACGTGGCAAGGCGCTGAGCCTCAGGAGACCAAATGCTAATGTCCAAGCTTGCTAAACGGTGCAGAGAAGCAATAAAAGAAGACCTCAAAGACAGAAGACCAGAAATACTGGAAGATGCAGCAGAAGCCGGGAAAAGCATTTGCACCGCCCACCTGTTCTTCACCATATATAACACTAAGATGACTGCCCCCCTGACGCCCTCGAAAGGCAATGGAGAAGATTATCCATGACTTCTACTCAAATCTCTTTGATAGCCACATCCACCTGCCCACATACAAAATTCCACAGGATGAATATGTCATTCCCAACATTCTCCCTTCTGAAATCCAACATGCCATCTCATTGGTAAAGAAGGGGAACAGCACCATGCCCAGACAAAAGTCAGACCTGAACACCTGAAGAATCTGCCGTTGGTACTCATCAATACACTAGCTCGGCTCTTCACACGCTACCTGTCCGAATGCAAGGTGCCCTCCCAATGGAAAACCAGCAGGACAGTCCTACTGTTCAAGAAGGGAGACATTCACAACATCGGCAACTATCGCCCCATCTGCCTGTTGTCCGTCATCTACAAGCTGTTTACACGCAGTCATCCTGAACAGGATTGGCAGAACACTAGATGAAGGACAACCATGGAAGCAAGCTGGCTTCCAGAAAGGATTCAGCACAATCGACCATATCCATACAGTAACCAAGCTCATTAACGCTTTAGGGAGTACAAGATGCTGCTCTGTCTCACGCTCATTGATTTACAGAAAGCCTTTAATTCTGTGGAGACTGAAGCAGTCATCGAAGCCCTAGCCAAACAGGGTGTTCAAACCCAATACATCAAGATCCTTCATGAGCTGTATTACGGATTCACCACCAGGATCTCACCATTCTACAAAGAACTGATCGCTGATGTCAAAAGAGGGGGTTTGACAGGGTGATACCATTTCACCAAAACTCTTCAGCGCCACCCTCGAGAACATCATGTGACAATTAGAATGGGAAGGAATGGGAGTGAAGATAGATGGTCGGCAACTACATCACCTCCGCTTCGCTGATGACATCGTTCTAATAACACTAAAAAACACTAAAAACACAGCATTTAGCCAAGCGGCACAAATGCTGGCTGACTTCGACCGAGAATGTGGAAAGATACGTCTACAGCTGAATCTGAAGAAAACTATGTTCATGAAAAATGAACTAGTTCCTGAGGCCCCATTCACTCCCAATGGAACAAACATCTCTGAATGCAGCAGTTATGTGTACCTAGGTCGAGAAGTCAACATGATGAATGACCTAAAACCTGAGCTGCGCAGGAGGAAGAGAGTGGCATGGAATGTCTTCAAAGGCATAGAAGAAATAGCTAAAAGGAAAAAGAACCTCCGCCTCTGGGCACATCTCTTTGACGCCACCGTTCTCCCTGCATTAACATATGCCTCAGAGACCTGGGCCCTACGAAAAGCAGGATGAGAATGCTATTCGGGTCTCCCAGAGAGGAATCGAAAGAGCTATGCTTGGAATATCATGCCTCACTCAAGTGAGAGAAGGGAACCAAGTTCTGGCCTCCATCGCTATTCCAGAATCAGTGACGCTGTCTCATTAGCCAAGGCATCAAAAATCAGATGGGCTGGACATGTAATGCAAGTTGGAGACAACCGCTGGACTAGAGCTGTTACCGACTGGATCCCACGGGATGTCAAAAGATCACATGGCCGCCCACCTACAAGATGGTCAGACTTCCTTGTAAAGACCCTGAAGGAACGGTTTGAGGCTCTTCATATTCCTGAATCAACAAGATGCCATTGGGCTACATTAGCACGTGATAGGATCCAATGGAAATGTTACTGCCACCCGCTCGAGCAAATCGATGAATAACGGGATTCAAGTGATCAAATGATTCAAAAATAATAAGGCTTGACTCTTAGACTCAACAGAGGAAGAGAGACACTTCTCCTCTTCAAGTGATTCAAAAATAATAAGGCTTGACTCTTAGACTCAACACAAGAAGAGAGACACTCCAGAGCCAGCCACTCCAGACCTATAGCTGCAACCACCTGGCCCCATGTGGGAAGAAACCCATGGAGCTCCAGAGGGCGGTAAATGGGGTTGGCCAGCCCCTGGCCAAGTCTAACATAGCTTCAAGGATTTGCTCTTCATGTGGGAGTGTCATGCTGGTCAGACTTGGAGCAGGGATTTGGGTTCCTCCCCTCATTCCTCCACCTCCATGTCAGAAGGCGTGGCTGCGAAGCTCCCGCCCACCACAGCCAGCAACCCCAGAAGAGAGACATCCAGACACACAGCTGCGCCACGCAGCAGTCTTAGATAATACTGGAATTTAGGACCAGGATCTTTCATATTTGTACACTGTATACAGTTCTAGGCAGGTTCTATCTGTAGCCCGTCATTCCAGTGAGTCTAGCAAGAAGCCAGGGGAACCCCCACACCATGAGGTCAGTCATTCTAAACATCTGGACTCCACAGCTCCTCAGAGATTCACCTAAGAGAAAAGCAGATCTCTCCCTGTTGAAGTTCATCAGTAAAGCTCAAGATGAGAGCCTACTACTGTGAGTGAACCACCTACATGGCAGAGCCTGGCAAACTACCCGTGTTGTTTTTGATATGCCAAAAAGCAGTAACAATTATAGACCTCATTCCCAAGACCTGAAGGAATGGTTTAAGGCTCTTTTGTGTTCCTGAGCGAGCAGAAACCCTTGGGCTACACTTGCTTGTGAAAGGATGTATGGAGATGTGGTGCCCGCTCAAGCAAATCAAAGAACAATGGGAAGACAAGTGATACAAGTGATACAAGTGACTCTTAGATTATCACTTTGGACGTGTGTTAAAGGATTTCAGATTGACAAAATTAAAGATGATAAAAGAGGTAACTATGACCTCATCATAGAAGAAAAATGATAATTTCTAAACAAGTTACTAATTAAAAGAGAAGGAAAGATTGGAAATAATTTAGAATATAGGAGATAAAGTAATCCTTACCTGGGTTAGGATCACTTGTAGTTCTTTGGTATGAACTAAAGCGGTGAATGGAAATATTCAATAAATGATATTGTGAGTTGGCCATGGGAATTTTAGATGGCTTTTGGTTTATCTAGTTGGAGGGAGTAGGCAGAAAAGATTACCCCCCAACCTCTCCTTCCCAAAAAACATGCATCATTAAAGAGAACAGGAGCCTAGCTCTCACAGAAAACAATGAATATATATCTGCAGGAAAAAAATGTTAAAGTAACTTAATGGAACCATCAGTTAAGATCTTACAGGTAACATAAGAGAATGGCTTACGTGGTCCTCAAGATGGTGAAGACAGTTATGGAATGAGAGTCAAACTGTTGTCAGTAAAGAGCTTAGTTTAAAAGAAAGGAGAAGTGTAGGTACAAAGGTCCTTAGGAGGAAAGAAGTGTCCGATAAGAAAGCGGTAGAAAGACTCCTCACTTGTAGGACTAGCATAGCAGGCAAAGGCCAAAAACAATAATCCTGGAGGATGCAAATTATCCTCAAAATGTAAGTGTTATTAAATAAGATTGGTGATGCCTCAAGGAACCGAACTAGTTCTAATGTATGTAATTTCTACATCTATTCCATCAGGAAATCTAGAGAAAATTCAGTAGCCAAACTGAGGCCTTGTCCCTTGTCACTTGTCTTCCCATTGTTCATTGATTTGCTCCAGTGGGGACCAGTAAGGTCTCCATTCGTTGAGAACTGAGGTTCATTATTGTTACTGTTTTGGAATATCAAATACACCTCAGGCAGCTTGCTAGGCTCTGCTGTGGCTCTGGGTTCACCCAAGGGGGCCCAGTCTTTTTCTATGTCAGACCATCAGCAAATATAGCTGCGGTGCCTGGCTGTGTTGGCAGGTGGCAGATAGGAGACAGGCTTGTCTAGACCCGGTCTCTGCCCCATGGTCCCTGGATAGTTGATGGTCTGACAAACTGAGGCCTAAGGTCACAAAACTAGACACTGGAGAAGGAAGGAAGGATTATCACCATCTTGAACACAGCTGGGTATGGCCCAAAAACCAAAACTAAAAACAAATTCAATAATGTAAGAGATTCTAATATACTCAAGATCGCAAAGGGGCCCAGAACAGACAGATGAGACAATACTAAAGAAAAATTCTATAGTAATTATAAATAATTAAATTATAATTTTAACTCTAGAACCCTGATGTTGATACTTAAAGTTGGACAAGAAACAAACTAAACATCAAATGTTTACAAAATATTTAATGATATACCTAGGAAAAATAATCTTAAAAGCATTGCCACTTTGAAAAATATAAAAGTCTCCACAAGGTTTCTCACTATAGTTTTATATCTTGGAGGAAATACTCTTTAAGCACTTTTTCTTTTTATAATGATTTATTTTTAATCACTGTGAATCAGACACAGATACACGGGGCAGAGCTGCTACCAGCTCTCCCTGTGCTCAGCTGATCAGGAGGCAGCCGGGGAAAGGCAGGGTCTAGCCCTGGCATGCCATCCCATTAAAGCCTCGCAAGAAGCCAGAGAAACCCCCACATCATGAGGGACGTCATTTTCAACATCTGGACTCCATAGCTCGTCAGAGCTCCACCCAAGAGAAAAGCCAATCTCTCCCTATTGTGCACAACCATGAAGGTTCATCAGTACAAGCACAAACTGAGAGCCTACTACCGAGAAATATACAACCCACACGACAGAGCCTGGCAAGCTACCCATGTCGTATTTGAGATGCCAAAAAGCCAGTAACAATTATAGATCTCATTCCCATGACCTGAACAGTTTGATGTTCTTCGTGTTCCTGGAGTGAGCAGATGTCCTTGAACTACACTAGCACGTGACAGTGCTTGCTCAAGCAAATCAATGAACTATGGTAAGACAAGTGATACACAGTGAATCACAGAGCTACAGAGTTATTCAATTTTAGGCACACAGTGTTCCAACACCAGTGTCCACTTCCCTTCACCAATGTCCCAATTTCCCTCAGGTCCCCCTCTAATTCAGATTACATTATTCTGAGTTGTGCTAGAAAGACCTTGCCATCAACTGTGTAACTTGTCAATTTGTTGCCAAGAATCAAAATATGACTTCAGTGGGTTTATTGCCATAAAGACCCTATTGCTCTACTCTCCAAGTCATTCTAATAACCAGAGCAGAAAGCTCATTATTAATCCCAGTAGTCATCATAGGATTTTCAGTAGAGCAATAATTTCTGTCTCCTATACTAGGTGGAGTAGAAAACTCTGAATTAAGAAGTTAAGGAAAGTTATCATTTCCGTTTTGAAGACACATTTCATTACTCTCCTCCAGAACGTAATATTTAGCAAGTACTGAAAGGATTTAGTTTGAATTTTTTGTTGAAACCTTGGAAGGAATTGTCTCACAGGAAGAATCCGGTCAATTAAAAATAATACCAACCAAACAACTTTTGGAGTAACAATTTAAGAATAATAAATCTTAACTTTTACACTTAAAACATTATCCATGCAATATCTAAACAAATTTCCAAATTTCCTCATTTTGTATTTAACGGTGGTGGATAACAAATGAAATAAATAATCTATTTTCTGCCTTTTTCTACATTTCTTCATCTCTGTAATTCATTCAAAAAAGCAATGATATTAATTCTCAATGAAAAATCATTAACCCTTCAATTAAATAGCGGTGCTCACAGGTAGAGTACAACAGAAGTTCACTGTAATGCCTCTTTGTAAATTTTTTATGAGGAATTGAAGAAATCCAAGCAAATACTGGTTTTCAGAAGCTGTGTCTCCAGACAACTGGTTTATTGCACTGTTCTCTGGATTGCTGCCCTTCTGGTCTTGTCACAGCCTCAGGCCACAGTCTGACTGAGGAGCTTTCTATAGTCAACTCTTCTTTTCCCTTAAATCCACAAGTGTGGATTCTCCTCTAGAGAAACAGTTGAGCTCATGGAAAAGATCTTATTTCTTTCAAGTCTTGCCATTTTCCATTTGTAGCTTTCATAAGACACTACCTTATATAAGGTACATTAGCACTCCTGGTTTCCTAGTCAAAAATAAGACCTTTTCAACTACCCCCAAATACTGGATGCAGTGCCAGATTTTTTAAAAATAAAAATCCCAAGAGAAAATATTACAATGTGTGTGCCTTGGCAGTGCCAACATGATCAAAATTAAGTGGACATTCATAAAGGTCACTTGACAATTATTCAGTGGTCTCTGAGGGATGGCACGTTGCTATCAACACTGTCCCTCTAAGACAGATGCCCACCTGCACTTGAAAACACTACATTTAAAATTCATCAGCAGCCTTTGCACCTGAAAAAAAACAATGAGAGCATAATTAAATGGTCCTGGAGACTGAGATATGATTCTGTCCTTTCTCATGAGACTCCTGGCACAGCTGGATCCAGGAATCCTGGCTGAATTGATGCCAATATGGACATTACTGTTTCTGGTTTCATGATTAATTGAAGCTACTCTTTATGGAAAGCATCATGCTATGGTCTTTTTTAAGTCTATAATAAAAAATGTATAAATACAGATTATTAATACCTACATAGCTATATTGCTAATACAGATCTATATACATTATAAATGCAATGCCCTAAGTACTTTGTAGGTTAAAAAAAACACATAACTTGAATCTTCTTTAGGTCTTGCCTCATAAATAATTAAGCAGATAATTAGGCTTTCAACATTGTTTAATTTTGTTTATTTTAATTTTAAATAAATTATATATTTGAGCTACTTTTTTCTGAATAATTTAAATAACAACAGGAGCAGAATGTTTTTAATAAAGTTCGTTTCACAAAGTGATGAAAAATATGTTTCCCTTTATATTCTAAATAGAACACAGAGAGGGGGAAAACTACTTAAAAGACTCAAGCACATGCTTTGCATACAAGCACTCAGGCTCAGTTCCCAAAATGGAAGGTCCCAGAGTATTAGCTGAGAGGGGCCACCCCAATAAAAGATTTGTTTAACAGAATAATGTCTTCTTTACTGTGACTCCTCAAATGTTTTAGCAATATTTACAATTCACTATGCAACGCCAATATATTATACATTGATTTCAGTCATATTGGACTTTAAATATATTCTCTAGTCATCTAAATTTAAGTCATATTTAAAAGTGAACAGAAAATGTCTATTTCAGTACAATGTGAGTTCTACCATTGGTTATCATAGGGTGTTAATAAGCTGAGTTTCAGAAACAGATGCAATTTACAGAACTAAGAAAACCATTTAGACTTATCTTAAATTAAAATATAATCAGACTTGCCTCACACTTAATTCCAATTAGGGTATATATAAAATAATGAAATTGTTCTTCATTATTCCAATTAGGTATATATAAAATAATGAAATTAGGGTATATAAAAAATAATGAAATTTATGAAATTTCAGAGATCTAATCAGTATGGTTTCACTATGTAATATGTTTTTTGGTTAAAATATTACTGAAGAGTTGAAAACAAATTTATTTTCCAAAAACTTTTATAAATGTGCATGACTCATGACATGAAAATGTAATGAGTTTATAAAAGCACAATTTATTCCTCATTTAAATCAATTTTCCTCTACATTCGAAGAGGCCTGAACTACCATAAAATAAATGTCTCTATATCTTAAATAAACCATTTTATACATGTGTTGTCTTTAAAAATACTGAAGCCTATATTTAAGTACATTATACTGTTCAATTGAATATTTCTTCTATAATAAATTCTTGTTCCAGAAACATAAAGAGCCTCAA
The DNA here is from genome assembly GCA_021461705.1 of Cryptotis parvus. Classification (NCBI taxonomy): domain Eukaryota; kingdom Metazoa; phylum Chordata; class Mammalia; order Eulipotyphla; family Soricidae; genus Cryptotis; species Cryptotis parvus. The sequence continues at coordinate 118,682 of JAJIBD010031462.1, forward strand.
ACTGTTCCATCAGGTCATGGGAATGAGATCTATATTGTTACTGGTATTTGGCATATCAAATATGACACAAGTAGCTTGCCAGACTCTGTCGTTTTATGTTCACAGCAGCACTATTCACAATAGCCAGAATCTGGAAACAACCTGAGTGCCTGAGAACTGATGACAGGATAAAGAAACTATGGTATATCCACAGCGGAATACTATGCAACTGTTAGGAAAACGAAGTCATGAAATTCACCTACAAATGGATGAACATGGAGAGTATCATGCTGAGTGAAATTAGCAAGAAGGAAAAGGACAGACATAGAATGACTGCATCCATTTGTGGGATATAAAAATATGCCAGTGAACTAGCAGCCGCGGTTCATCAATAAATGCTTTATTTGGAGGTGTTTAAAAGAATTTGCCTCCGGCTCGGCAAGCCTGGCAAGCTTCGTGTTGTATTTGATATGCCAAGTTCCAGTAACAATTATATTAGGTCATTCCCATGACCTAATATAATGGTTTGAGGCTCTTTATGTTCCTGTGGCAAGCCGATGCCCCTGGCTCTACTGGCATGAGACAGGACATATGGAGATATTACTGGTGCCCGCTCTAGCAAATAGATGATGAACGGGAAGATTGTGATCGTGATCGTTCTATTAATTGCTGAAAATGGAAATGCCAGAATGAGCATTGAATATAGGCAAAAGGATAAACATGATAACCCCTGAATGTCTGTGGGCAAACCACAAAGTGTGAGAGAAGGGGGCGGGAAGAGAGAGAGAGAGAGAGAGAGAGAGAGAGAGAGGGAGGGGAAAGTGCCTGCTACAGAGGAAGGCTGAGGGAAGAGGGAATCTGGGGCTCTTTATGTTCCTGGAGCAAACAAATGCCCTTGGGCTCTACTAGCATGTGACAGGACGTATGGAGATGTTACTGGTGCCCGCTCGAGCAAATAGATGATCAACAGAAGGACAAGTGATATAAATGAATAAATTCTTAAAAGCAGTCACTTATCTTCCTACAAGGTAAATTCCTGAGCCACACATAAAATAAAATTTGATATTTCACTTAAATCAATGTGATGTGCAAGAAATATGTAATATGATGCAATGGGGAGAGCTGGCACTCAGCTCTCCTCTAGCTCAGCTGACCATGAGGCTCCCAAGAGGACAGATGGGTTTTGGGAGTGGGCCCATCACCTCTGGGGGCCCAGAAGCAGCCAGATGAGACTTGACCACCACAATAGCCACCATTTTTGCTGTCCAGATGCTGCAGCACATCAGAACCCGCCAAGGAGAGACGCTGATCTCAAGACCAGATGAACAGAGTAGTCGAGTTCGAGCCCAGGTAGGTGGCTCCCAGAAACGGAAGTCACTGGGTGTTCATCAGATGGAGTGGGGCCCACCCCTTCCCCTCTCTATCTTGTCCCAGAGCCAGGTGGCCCAGCCCAGGAACTGCCCCAGGCGACCAGCCATAGCATGCAGAGCCTCAGATGCAAAGGGGAGAGCTGACAATCAGTTCTCCCAACCAGCTGACCATGAGGCTCCCTAAGTCACGCAGCTGCTTATGCCACATGGTCCATCAAACTAGTGGAATCAATCATGTTCTAGAACATACTACATTCCATGATGTGTAGGAAAGGTAGGTATGAGGGATAGATAGAGAAAAAGAGAGAAAGGAGATACATAACCCGCCATGGAGGTGGGCTGGGGGAGGGGGAGGGGAGGGAGGTGGGAACATTGCTGATGGGAGATGTGCATGGGTGGAGGGATGGGTGTTGGAACACTGTTCTAACAGTGTTACTGTTAGAACACTGTAGAACACTGTAGAACCAAAGCTCAAACATGGGCATCTTGTAATCGTGTCTAAAGGTGGTGTAATAAAATAATAATAAAAATAAATAAAATGTGATATAAAAAAAAGAAATATTTAATATTTTTATCTCTGAAGGTGATCACATAATATGCCCTTCAGTATTATTTACCACAGATATCTATGAACTCAGGACTCAAATTGCCAACTTGATTTTGTAGCAAGTTGAATTTGGATCAAGATGAATTTGGTCAAAGATCTCTATTTTATCCATAATTTCTGAAATGGTCTAAGACCATCCAAAATTTTCAATCCTTTCTTATTACATTACCTCTGACTAACTGAATCCGTCCATATGCATCAAATAGATGGAAACTCCCAAGAATGTATATTCTCAGCAAAGACTCCTTTAGAATGAACCTCCTATGAAATCAGTCACCAAGGTCAAAGCTGAATATATATATGTATACATATATACATATATTTTTAAAATTAGGAAATATGTATATATATGTATATATAAATATATATACATATATACAAGACTCACAGACATGGGGCAGAGCTGCTACTTGCTCTCCCTGTGCCCAGCCGCTCACGAGGTGCCCAGGAGGGATGGCGGGTTCTAGCCCTGGCCCGCCACTCCAGCAGAGCCTTGCAACAAGCCAGACGACCCCCCCACTCCATGAGGGCCTCCATTTTCCACATCCGGACTTCTCTCTCATCAGAACTCCACCCAGCAGGCCAGCCTATCACAGCCCAGCTCGGTTCATCAATAAATGCTGGACTTAGAGATGACTACAAGAGTATGCTACCTGCACGGCAGATCCTGGCAAGCTACCCGTGTTGTATTTGATATGCCGAATACCAGTAACAATTATAGACCTCATTCTGGAATGGATTGAGGCTCTTTATGTTCCTGGAGCAAGCAGATGCCCTTGGGCTCTACTAGCATGAGACAGGACATATGGAGATGTTACTGGGACCCGCTCGAGCAAATCATTGATGAACGGGAAGACAGTGATACAGTGATACAGTGATTTCTAAAATTAGAAATTGCAAAATTCTGTATTTATCTTTTCCAAAATTAGAAAAGAATTTTCATAGAATAATCATATGTTTGTGTGTTCCTTATTCTATAGAACTCTTTCCTAATTTTGGAAAAGATAAACTCACAGAATATGCTACTTCTTTAAAATAATATGAAAATATTTTTAAATATCATTGTATATAAAGATACATACAACGTTATTTTTCTTATTCAATAATCAAAAAGTTTTAAATGTACTTACTGGACTTTGAGAACAGAATTGATGTTACTAAGTGGGGTGAGAGGGACTGGATAATGGAGACAGAAAAGGGTCATGATGATGGAGAGTGATGGAGACTGCCAAAAAGGCTTCAGCACTTTAGTGAATGCAACGCCCCATGAACATTGTACAACAAAAACATTAGCTCAATTTGAATCATGATTTTATGATAATCAAATAATATTTTAAATGTGAGGCCATAGGAAGACAGAATTCTTGTAGTACAATGTTATATTGATTATGATTGGTCTGACGTTTGAGAGATTTATAGTAATATGTTAAAATGTATATTGATTCGACAATATCCATTTTGAAGACTTACTTTAGGGAAACAATTTAAGTACAAGGCAATTCAATATAACTCTGTAATAGCTAAAAGTTTTATCAATAAGCTATGCATTAATTTTGCATAAGAATTCAACAAAATAAACTATGATACCTTCATGCAATGAAATTCTACATAACACTTATATGGATGAAACAAACTCAAATCTTAAAGTAGATAATCTGGGTGTGTACTTCAAAAGTGATATGACAGTACATACAATATGAGGTATATTGTATAAAATTTTATAAAGTGCATATCTTGAGGTGTCCCTGCCCCTGAGGTGTTATAGGTGTGGCTCCAGTGCCTGGCTCCATAGGCAGGTGGCAGCAAGGATACAGGCTTGTCTACACCCCCAGGGCTCTGCCCTGTGGGCCCTGAATGGTTGATGGTCTGACACAAAAAAAGTCTGGGTCCCCTGAGATGAACCCAGAGCCATGGCAAAGCTGGCAAGCTACCCATGGTGTATTCAATATGCCAAAAACAGTAACAATAAGGGAACTCATTCCCAATAAATGGAGACGTTATTGGCACCAACTCATGAACAATGGGAACTCAATGACATGACAAGATATCTAAGTATATATTCCCATTGGTAATAGTTGTTAGAGTTTTTAGTAGTAACAGTGATTATCTCTAGGAATAAAGAAATACAATTGTGAAAATAGTTTCTTCTGAATTGCTCATATTATTTACAATGGACATACATTAATATATGAAAACATGTGAAAACTATTTCAATATTATCAGTTATATAATTGACTCATCAACTATCATACAAATTCACTTTAAAGAGATAAGTATATCTTTTTAAGTTTTACTTGAAGAATAATTAAAATAGTTAAAAATTCAAAATACATAGGTACTTATTTTAGTAAAATAATTATGCCAATATTATTTCAGTTAAATAAAACATTGTTCTATTTCTAGGTAAATACGGTATTTTTAAGTTTCAATTTTTGGAAGTTGTCAACACATCTCTAGTACAGTAAGATATACCTTAAATATTATGGCAAATCTTTGATATAGAAATTATTTTAGATTCTACATCCATACACTTAATTGGCTTTGTTGAAGAGAATGTTCAAAGCACAAATCAATTTTACAATGTATTTATAAATTAATCTCATGAGTATTTAACCAATCAGTTTAGGTGAAAATGCATGTTTCCTCTTAAATTAAAGAGGAAACTACTTTTCTACTTTTTTGCTACTCCTAAAATAATTTTGCTACTCCTAAGCTTTGAGAACAGTGTCCCCAGAGGAAGAAAAAGAGATTAAACTGAGATTTTCTGTTTGTTTAAATCAATTTGACTTCAATTAAATGCATAAAACTTATAATGAGATTCAAATCTGCTGCATTAAAATATGACTTAAATAATTTTTTCAATTGAAATATAAAAGATTTTCATATAGGTTGTAAGAATTTTAATATCTTCAAAGCATCATACCTTAATCATAAAAAATTAATTACTTTAATCAACTACAAATATATCTATAAAAGTTTCCATTAGGTTGATTTGGTCTATCATCTATTTTTTGCTTTTAGATAGGTAATTCCAAGTGTACCTTTCCATCTTTCATTTTAACACACTGCAAAATATTTTTAAATGTAGCATACTAAAAAGTATTCCTCCTCTTTTTTCTTTTTGTTTGTTGGTTGTTTGTTTTGGTCTGGGTTGGGAGGCACTCCCTGCAGTGCTCAGGGCTTATTCCTGGCTCTGTACTCAGGGATCACTCTGAGTGATGCTCAGGGACCATATGGTATGCCAAGGATCAAACTCAGACCACTTGCAAGGTACAGCCCCAAACTGTTTTTTGTGGTCCCCTATATTACATACTTTGTTTCTTTAATTATGGCATGGAGTCCTTTATTAAAAAGACATTTTAAAATCTAAATTAAAATAATTCCAACCCATAAAATAATTTGTCTACCTCTTTTATTTAAAACACTCACCTCCTAAGTCTCTTCTTTTTACTTGTACAACTTAGAAATTCTACTAATGAACCTCTATTTTTCTGATTTTCTATTTTTCTGATTCATTTATAAAGTCTCAGGAAACCAATTTTTTAGTCAATACATTAAAAGAAATCAAATATGTTTAACTACCACCAGGATTATTGATTCATAATAATAAAATCCTCACCTTGGGAATAAAGAATTAAAAATTGTAAAGTAAAAATGTTCTCATGTACCATTAAATTTGGCTCATGACTGAGATCAAGTTCAGCTGTCAAATCTGTTCCCTGATATTAATATTTGGCTCAATTTAAAAATAAAAAGTGCCAAGGGACTTGCTTAATCAGCACTAAAAGTTCACAAAATCTATAAAATTTTAATTACATATGTTTATCTTGACATGTAACCTATCAGTTTTCCCAGCATCATTTGTTTTATTTTGATTTGGTTTGGGGGCAATCCAGGCAGTGCCAGGGGATCACTCCTGGCAGGGCTTAGGGGACTATATGGAGTGATAGAGATTGAACCCACATCAGTCACGTGCAAGGCAAGTGTCCTATCCATGATACTATCTCTACAATCTCTCAACACCATTTGATAAAGAGGATTGTCTTGATGCAGTCATACTCTTATCTGCTTTGTCTAAGATCAGCTGAAAATATTCCTGAGAATGTGTTTCCAGGGTCTCAATTTCTATTCCAACTGTCTGAGAGTGTCCTTACTCCAGTGACACATTGACTCAGTTACCATAGCATCATAGTAAAATTTAAAGTTAGGAGAAAAAAAGCACTGATTCTTTTTTTTTTTTTTGCTTTTTTAGGTCACACCCGGCAATGCTCAGGGGTTTCTCCTGGCTCTGCACTCAGGAATTAATCCTGGCGGTGCTCGGTTGACCATATGGGATGCCAGGGATCAAACTCGGGCCGGCATGGGCCAGCCGCATGCAAGGCAAATACCCTTCCTGCTAGGCTATCACCCGCCCCACACTGATCTTACTTTATCCTAGGATTACTTTGGCTATTCAGGGGGTGGGGAGGCGGTTATTACCATATATAAATTTCAAGTTTTATATAGATATTTTATAGGAACTGCACTGAATTTGTATAATGTTTTGGTTAGGAATGTTATTTTGATAATATTAATCCTAATTCATGAACAGCAGATCTATTTCCATTTCTTTATGCTCTTTTATTCTTCTGAGCAGTGAGTTATAGTTTTTTTTTAATGTGTTTCACCTCTCTTTTGTTAAGCTGATACACAGGTACTTGATCTTTTCATGAGGTACAATTATGAATGGGGTTGTTTTTCATTTCCTCTCTTCTATTTCATTGTTTGCATATAGGAATGCCAAAAATTTATGTGTGTTGATTTTGTTACCTTCTACATTACACTATAAGCTCACACCATGCAGAAGTAAATTAAAAAAGAATTAAAGACCTCTATATCAGACCTTAATTCCCAAATTATATTGAGGGAAACAGGCAGAATCTTTCATGACACTGAATCTAGATGCATCATTAATGATTTAATGTTTGGTGTCATTGACCATGCAAAGATAAACAAATGGGAATATATCAAATTAAGAAGCTTCTACACTGCAAAAGAAACAATTAAAAGAGACCCCATGAACTGGAAAGTATTTTTCCACCATTCAACTGACAAAGGTTAATTTTCAAAATATATAAAGCAATTGTAAAATATAAAAAGAACCAAACAATGAACCTTATCAAAAATTTGAAAAAACATTAATAGAAATTTCCTAATAGAAGACATATGAATATGTCATATATTTAATTATGTATATGAAAAAAGAGCTCTGCATCACAGCAATGAATTGTAAATGCTACAATGCAACAATAATAAATCATCTCACACCAGTAAGACTGATACACTCACAAAAAAAAATTAGCCAGCATTGATATGGATATGGAGAAAAAGAAACCTTTACCCACTGGCAGTTGTAACGCCAACTGGTACAACCCTTCTTGGAAAACAATATGAATGTTTCTCAAAACAAACTAAGAAATGAGCTTTCATCTGACCTGACAATTCCACCTCTGCGTAGCAAACACTCAATTCAGAAATATATTTATGTGCCTATGTTCATTACTTCATTGCAGTACTAGTCACATTAGCTAGAATATAAAGACATTTCCAAGAGCAGATAACTAAAGGATATTGCTAAGTGACCACTGCATGAATGGAACCGGAGGGTATCATGTGGAGTGAAATAAGCCAGACGACAGAAACAAAGGGGCAGATACAGAATTATCTTCTTCACATGTGGGATATAAAGAAGCATAGTAGGGCATACCAAATGGCCAAAGGCAACAGAACTTGAGAACTGGTCTACAATACTGAGTTTAGTATGGCAGGACTAGGGATGAAGAGGGATAGGAGGTGAGAAAGGGACGGTATTCAATGCAGGGACACTGAGACAGTAGTGGGGGTTGGAGGACAATCTGGGGAGGGTATGGTGTTGGTGCATTATAAGCATGAAACTCTGATTAACAAAAGTGTGAATCAGTGACTAAAACAAAATGTTAAATAGCAAAATAAAATACAATAAGATGACACTGCAGCCCTCTACAAGACTGCATATTAACACATACCGATTTCTAGGCAATCACTAAAATAAATTGTTTTAAGCAGTGAAATAAGATAAAATTGGATGAACATTGCAGTCCTTTATAAGACTACATATAATACTTATTTCTAGGCTACCAAATTGTCAAAACATGAAGCTATTTAAAATATAAATTGAGTTATATGGAGGATTTTTTGTTATGTACATTCATTAGGTTTACTGAAGGAATTTCATTTGCCATTTGTTGATAAACTAACTGGCACAATCCATGAAAGGATGAATCTCTAATGCATTTACTATGGTCCTTTGAAGTGGATAAGCAATCTTATCCAAAAGAGTGTGAGCCCATGACGAAAAAAATGAAAGGAAAATATCCACATTGTAGCTTCTTCTTTAGTACTTTATCATAAAAGACCATAGGCAGCAAGGATTTCCAGCCATGCTGATTCAATTAAGTTAAACTTACCCCAAAATAAGGTTTTATTTCTTAGATGCCATTTAAATAATCATAAAAAGAACATTAAGGTCAATTATTACTATAGAACTAGTAGAATGTCAGGGAAGTACATCATAAAACCATTTTTAATTTATAATAATTTCTCTAGAACAGCATCTCTACTAAACACTTTATAATTAAAAAGCATAATAATCTACTAATAACTTAATATTAATCTCTATCTCTTGGAAAGAGACGACACTCCAACACATTTACATTTAATTAGCATTGGTGTTAAAAGGCTTGTGAAGAATTTAAAAGGAAACCCTTAATGAGTAAATTATAGCTACTTTGATATTATTATTCCTAGGTGGTTTCTTAATAATCATTTGTATAAATTATAAAAGGCAACATCTAGTCCTATTGACTGGAGTGATTAGTTCATTGTTGTTTCAGCAACTTTCAAGTGATAAAGACAAATCAAAATAAGGCAAGTAAAGCATCTGTCATATTTCTGTTGTAACTTTCAAAGCACTTCAATTTGTTTTCCTCCTGAGCTTTCCAGACACAAAGAGTTGATACTTTTCAAAACCATGTAAGTCAAAGTAAAGGGATGAAAATCAAACCCTGATGTTACTGCTCCTTGTTGAGTATCTTTCTATAAACTCATTCTACCTCTGCATACTACAACCATGCTTTCCTAGTTTTTGTTGTACCTTTTCATTGTTTTACCAGGATAAGAAATGCAACTTTTTAAAAATTCTACCGAATTTCCCTCATTGAATATCCACACTTGGCAAAAATGACACTCAAAGACAAGACACACACACACACACACACACACACACACACACACACACACACACGCACGCACAAAGAATATGATAGAAAAATTCCTAAACTTTTGTAATATTTTTTAATTCTTTTAACATACATTCACGAATAAAATCCAAATTTAGTTTTAGCTTAATAAGCACATATAGTGACACTTTGTAGTAGAAACAGTAAAAAAAATAATCACATAAACACATAATTTAAGATGAGGAAAAATACCGTGAAAGAAAATACAGGTTGTATTTTAGATAGAGAGGACTAATACAGTAAAGGCCTTACAAGACCCATATAAAACTAATACTAAGTGTAATCAATTTCCTGGCACTTGATGTAGGAAGAATATTCTATGAAGGAAAACATAGGGAGACCTTATCTATCCTAATATCTGGTCATGGCAGCAAATTCATTGTTAAAGAAGGTGGAGAAAGAAGAAACTGGAGGCTGACGTTAGGTCAGGTAACACTGTGCAGTCTACTTAGAAGTAAATTGCTATATGAATGCAACATTAACAGCAGTGGATTTTGTGTACTTTGAGTCATGATGATGATCAGCAAGCATAAGAGAAAATAAGGCTATAAAGAGAAAACCATGCATGAAACATGTAAAGCCAGGGTGCTGGGAACATCGCTGGAGAGAAGTTGACACAGGTGGTACAACTGGTGCAGCAATACTGTATTTTAAAAGTGAACTATGAATAACTTTGTAAATCATAGAACTTTGAAAAAAGGAAAAGAAAAATCTTTACCAATATGGGAATATAGGAATTTCAAGACACTACTGTATATGTGGTCCACTGTTGACTGGAATGCCCTCTACTCTGTGGCAATAATAATGCTTAACTCTATGGTACTTAGTATAATAAGCAATCTGCCATAATTACCACTATCACATAATGACAATAAACAAACTATTTGAAACGATTAATTAATCCAAGATAATGAGAAAACAAGCCACTCACTGGGAAAATACATACGCTGAAAATATTTTAATAAAGGGATGCTAGTCAAAATATAAACTGTCAAAACTCACAAGAAAACAAACTATTATTAAGACAAAAACTTGAACAGCTGTATCACCAAAAGTATATAATATTTAAATATATAAAATCATGCTCCACATCATATTTCATTAAGAAAATACAAATCAAGCTCACAGTAAGATACCATTACACATGTATTAGGATGACCAAAAATAGAAACACTGGTAACACCAAATATTCATGAGAATATGGAACAAGAAATTTTATTCATTTCTGGTAAAAACCACAAAATGGCTAACATCACAACACGATGATAATTTGGTAATTCCATATAAAAACAAGCATATTCTTCCTCATATAATCATAAGGCAATTGTACTAAGTATTTATCCATAGAGGCTGAGAATTCATACTCACGAAAAAATTTGAATACTAGTTTACAAAATCTTTATCCATTACTTTCAATGCTTAAAATCAGCCTGATCCTCTTTAGTAGATGAATATACTGCGATACAACCAAAGAATGGAATATGAATGTGATTTAAAAAAATACGTAAACTATCGGGTATTGAAAGGCCTTGAGGAACTTTTATGCCTATTTTCTAAGTGTAAGACGTCCATTTGAAAAGGATTCCAACTAAATGACACTCTGTTGGGGCTGGAGCGATAGTCCAGTGGGTAGGGCATTTATTTGCCTTGCATGCAGCCGGATCCAGGTTCGATCCCCAGCATCCCATATGGCCCCCTGAACACCACCAGGAGTAATTCCTGAGTGCAGAGCCAGGAGTAACCCCTGAGAAATGCCGTGTGTGACCCAAAAAAGCAAAATATAAATAAATAGATAAATAAATAAATGAGTGGATGAATAAACAAATAAATAAATAAGTAAATAAAAAATAAATTGATAAATGATGCTCTTAAAGCCAAAACTAAAAAAAAAACAGTAAAAAAGAGCAAGAGATGGACTGGGGTTAGGTAAGAATAAACAGAACACAGATTTTTAGAGCCATCCAAATATACTGTAAAAGAAAAGAGTATATAACAGTATATATATATTTTTTTTCTTGCTTTTGGGGTCATACCCGGCAATGCTCAGGGTTACTCCTGGCTCTGCACTCAGGAATTACTCCTGGCGGTGCTAAGGGGACCATATGGGATGCCAGGGATCGAACCCGGTAGGCTGCATGCAAGGCAACGCCCTACCCGCTGTGCTATCGCTCCAGCCCCAACAGTATATTTTAGAGCAATGCAAATATACTCTATAGGAAAGGAGTATATAATATTAAACACTTTTATGCACTACTAATATTGGGTGACTTTGGTATGCAAATGTAGGTCTATCTTTTATTGAAAATGCAGCACACTTAAATGATGATAATCAGACAGTTTGTATAAGCAGAAATGGGGATAATCACACTGATTTCGTGAAAGTTCTCAAACTATTCTAAACGCATTGTATTTTTCAAGTTGTTTTCAACCCGTCAATCCTTTGACTTAAGATTGTTAGGGACATACTCAATAAAAACGTAAAAAAGGGAGTCCGAGAGATAATATAGTGGGTAAGGCTTGCCTTACATATGACCAACCTGGGTTGGATCCCCAGCTCTGCATATGGTCCCCAATCCCTGAAAGGAGTGACCCCTGAGTACAGAGCCAGGAGTAAACCTGAACACCACCAACTATAATCCTAAATATATAAATGAATAAAATATAAAAAGGCATAATATAAAATCACCTACTATCAATATCTAAATTTACAAGAGAAAATGAAGATGATTTTCTTTTAAGTTTGTATCAAAGATAAGATATTGATATTTTCCTATAGTTTAACCAAGGGAAATTGATCTATTCTATTAGATTATTAAAAGCCACAAACAGATACATTAACCCATTGTCAGTAGAACACATCATTTTCTCTGTCCATTCTCAAGCTAATAAAGAAAACACCTGCAGGTGTTCAATCAGAATTCTTGCAGAAAGTCAAATACAAGCATATTATGGCTGAGAGAGAAAACATACATTAAAAGGGGTTCCAAAATAATGAATCCTGACAAGTCAAATATTTGAACAAGTTAAATATTTGTCAAATATTTGAACAAGTTTCTCTTAAAGAAAATTTTTGCCAAGATTCTGAAAGTCATTTTAATTAACATCTATCAAGAAATTATTGGAGAGGATTAAGAATTAGACAATCAAGATTTGAAATAGACCTTTCTAATTTTATTATGCTAGCTTATATTGTACTACATAGTTTGGTGGTACAGTTAACTAAAATATTCTAAATTGAAGAAGAACATGATTTTTCTAAAGTGGTGAATATTTGGCTCAGGTGGTAGAGCACATACTTGTATACGAGGCCTGGAGTTAATCCCCAGCCCTGTGAATGTGGCCCCTAATAAAAGATTAATTTATTAATTTATTTAATTTTTAAGTATAGTCTCTAGCAAGATAATATCAAACTAATCCACAGGAAAAATATTAGATATGAAAATAAAAAGCGTTAGTCTATTCATCATCCTATTCCTCGGGAAGATGAGAGTGTTACTCTGATCTGATCTTGCAGGATACTGAGCTCTCTCTTCCGTCCAGGGCACGGTCTATATTATATACATGCATAAACAGACTGTCTTTAATTGTATTAATTTTTAGTTGATTCGGGCCGGAGCAATAGCCCAGCGGGTAGGGCGTTTGCCTTGCACGTGGCCGGCCTGTGCCGGCCTGGGTTCGATCCCAGCATCCCATATGGACCCCCCCGAGCACCTCCAGGAGTAATTCCTGAGTGCAGATCAGGAGAAACCCCTGAGCATTGCCGGATGTGACCCAAAAAAGCCAAAAAAGAATTTTTAGTTGATTTGGGGCCATACTCAAGGCATCTGTGCTCAGGGTCATTCCAGGCAGTGCTCAGGGGCTGTATGTAGTTCCAGGGAACAAACTGAGACTGCCTGTATACTGCATCTGCCTTAATTCTCAAACTCTCCTTCTGGCCCTCTACACTTTCTTGAAGAAGAAAACTTTGATTCCCTTTATCCTAATTGTGCTTTAACTATCATAATGTCTTTTGTTCTCCTCATGAAGTTTTTTTTTGTACTTCTTTGTACAGTTCACTTTTAAGCCAAGTATTTTACTTTCCTGGAAAAATCATTAGTAGTTGGACCAGAGTCTAATAAGAAGGCTCCTAGGAACAAACTTATGGTTCATATATTATGATCCTGTTTTTCTTAAATCTCATTTTCATGCTGAGTAATCAAATTAATATTGCATCCCTAAAAAACCATCACATTTATTTCAAATCTGCATTGTTTTGAAGTTTCTACTGTTATCATGATGCTGTTTTTGCTCCCTGAATTTTTTAGCTTCTGTGAGTCTGTTGATTTTCAGCATTCATATTTATAAGCAAATCTACTCAATTAGAGCTCTATTGATTTTACTAAAAATCTTTTAGTTGATAGACTTAAGGTTAAGAGTGTTCAGATGTCTTTTCTATGTTGTAGTGAAAATGGTGCTGACTCATGGGCAAAAAGTAATCTGCCCAGTCATTAGTGATTTTGACTAGTTAGATAACACCCCTTAAAGAGACAGTATAACATGACAACCTTTTAATGTATGTTCTGTAATCCATAGTCTGGAGGGGAAGGAAAAGAGAAAGAGAGAGAAAGGGAAAGAAATAAAGAACCTGCCATGGAGGTGGGCTGGGGAAGGGGGAGGGAACCGGGATGTTGGTGGTGGGAGATGGGCACTGGTGAAGGGACGGATGCTGGAACACTGTATGACCAAAACCCAAACATGAACTTTTTAATTGTATATCTTTTTATTTGTATATCTCATGGTGGTATAATAAAATACTTAAAAAATAAAAAAAAAAAAAAAAATCTTTGAACAATAAAAAAAAAAAAGAGAGACAGTATAGAAAATGGCAGTACCCCTTCCCATAAGGTTATAACAGTTGGGAAGACTGTTAGAGAGTCGAGGATAGAATTCTGAGCCTGGCCAGCCAGATATAAAAGCTGAGGCCAGAATTCTGAGCCTGGCCAGGAGATATAAAAGGAGAGAGCCTAGGCTTGCACAGAGGGGGAGCGTTGGAGAGAACAGAGAGTTAGAAAGAGTTGGAGAGAGTTGGAGAGAGCGTTGGTTTGAAACAGACAGTTTGCGGAAAAGTTTGCTAGCAGAGGGAAAGAAGAGAGAGTGGGGCCTACTGGACAGCTTGCTGGGAGAAGTCCAGTGGGCCTACCTCCTTGAGAGCCTGCTGTGAGAACCCCAGTGGGCCTGCCTGCTAGAGAAACTGCTAAGAGACAGAGGTTCCCAGAAGAAACATTAAAATATCTTAAAGAGACAGTGGACTTGTTCCTATATTTGTCGGTCAAGGGGAACAGTCATTGGCCCTAGCAGCAAATGGGGCCTTCACCGACCCCAATACTGTCAGTAACTGCAGTTGAAAACTGACGGACTACATAACTTTCCCTGTATCAAATGATGTCCTGTCATTATTTTGTTCTAACAATTCACATACTCAAATGCAAAAGGGTATTTTCTTGTCTATAAAACATACTTCCATTCTGTCTTTCCTTTAAATTAGTTACAATATTATGGAAGAAAGTGCAATTGGAAGTGAATTGCTATTAATTGATAGTAGTTAAAATTAGTAAAATTTTAGCATATTTTAGCAAGGCTAATATAGTCTTCTCCTTTGGGTCCAGGAAACAAACTTCACTTAAATTTTCAAAAACAATATAGAAATGCTGAGGTTAGTGGGAACCTGCTAAATTTTATAGTCAGATCTATCCTCAGTCTGGGCCGGAGAGATAGGGTGGTAGGTAAAAGACTTGCTTTGCATGTGGCCAAAAGCAATTGGCTCTTTGACACCGCCAACATTGCCAGGAGATGCTCCGAGCGCCAACCCAGGAACAGACCCTGAGCACTACCAGATGTGGCACCAATTTCTCCCTCAGTTCATCTTCAATGAAATGAAACTTACTAAATTATAAATATACGATTCATAAAGACAAAATAAATGTAGTTATAATGTTCTAATTGAAGCAAAGTCTTAAAGTCATTTCAAACAAAGAGTAAAACAAATTTTATCATTATTTATTACTAATATGAGCTAAATCCATTTTTAACTGCAAATCATTAAAATGTTTATGGTTTTGATGTATTTTTAGCTCATCTAATTGAGCCCTTCATCTTAATAATTACTCCAAGACAATGTAGTGAAAACACTATTTCCAGATAAAATTATCACCCAAAAGTTGGCTTTTATTTTTCATGAAAAAAGAAAAAAAAATCTTTCTTAAACATATTGTTACCATGAAAACAAGTGGAACAAAGATTTGTATTAAATTATGGCACTCGAACTACTAATGTGCTAACTATAATTTGTCATAGAATATACCTAGATTAACAAATATATCATTAATTAGTCATGTGTATATTGAGAGTAGGTAGCAATAATTTTATCCTCACTGATGCAAACAATAGTTCTCAGATGACTGGTTTCTCCATTTCATTATTCCTCATTATTTCTTCTTGATATCTGAACTTAAAAGATTCTTGACAGTAATGATTCATACAAAGCATTCAAATTTATCAATGCATCAAACTCATTCAGCGAAGTGAGCTTTCTCTTTGAAAAATGTTAGCACTTAGGATGACTTTTAATAGACTTTGTATTCTTGATTTGGATTCGAGTACATTGTTTTACCAGGATCTGGTAATTCCAGCACACAGTTATTACTTTTCTGACTTCTCACAATCACCTTTACTTTATCAACTTTTTCTTTTTATTTCCCCACTTCTGCCTTCTCATTTTCTGTCTGTACTTCAAATTTAACCAGTGAGTTTTGCACTTCCCAAGTATAATATAGAAAAAACTGGGTATATATGAATTTAACTTCATACAAAAGGATTTCAGTTACTATCCAACCATATTAAAACTTCCTAGATAATAATTAATGGATTCCAATGTAACTGGTCTAAGTCCACACTATTTTCACTAGATCAGTAGTTTCCAGTACATGATCTCTGGATAAGCAGCAATAGTTTCATCATGGAGTTTGTTAAAAGAAGAAAAAAAAATGATCTTTAGACTTTAGATCAAACCACTGAATCTTGGGTGGGATTCTAAAATTCAAATTTTAATAACATGAGAGTGATCTAAGTGCACAACTATAAAACTGTTCCAAATCTTAACAAAGATTTTCTATTGAAGTAATATATTCCAAGACCCTATGATATCAGTAGGAAAGTCCCAGGAATATATGTAAGATATATAATATCTATATATCTTTTGAAACAAATAATACCCCAACACCTAGTCAAGTGATACTATGATCTGGGAAATTTGAAAAATTGTCATCAAACCAGACTGTTCAACTTTGTACCTTTATTTTTAGATAGATACTGATATAAAGTGTTTTATGCTAAGACTATTTGCATACTAAAGTCATATTTTCTATACTTTAAATTCTATTGCTTGAAAGAAGATGATAGGTGTCATAAAATCAAGAAAAATAATGAGTTACCACTTGAGAAACTTTCACAAATACTTTTTAGATAAGCAATTCTAGACAATTAATATAATTTCAGAGTTCCAGAGATTAAAGGTTACATATGATTACAGGCAATTTGGGAAAGGTCCAATAATCATTCCAATGTAGAGACACTAATAAAGGATTCCTATTTGCATTTTAAGAGATATATTAGCTTCAAGAAAGAACTCATTTCAACAGTTGCATAAATGTGAAGTTTTTTTGATATAGTTAAAATTTGTTTGCTTAATGCACAAAATTTACCAGAAATGGTAGTGTCTGCCATTTCAAAAGCAGAAGTTATGTGCCAACAAGGCAAACTTTATTATAAATAACTCAAAGGAATGTCTTAAAGCTTACTTGAAACCTCCACTTGTATTTCTTGAGCAGTAGACTCCAGATTTTTATGTTCTGCATGATTCAAATTTCTGATTAATGGATCTTATCTGTTAAACGTACTCTGATAAAGAGAAAGGGAACTGTCATTTATCAAAGCTCAGCCTCTATCATACTAGGCTGGATGAATTACAATATCTTTCAGTATCACAGATAACTATAAAACAAAAAATAAGAATCAACTGACTTTATAATGTATTCAAAAATGATAGATTTGATCATTCCTAGACAAGCATTTCTCACTGTTCTAAGACCATCTACCAGTGAGTCAGTTTCATCAATCACTGTAGCACCGTAGTTCCCTTCTCAGCTTTTTTCTTCTTCAGTGACCCAGCTTCTTCTCTCCCCTAACAACAGTTGAGAGCCATTTCAGAAGACAGTAAAGCAAAACATTCCTTCAATATGTGTAGGTGATATAAATTACAAGGGGAAAAGTTAACTGCAACCCAAACATATTCAAGAAATAACAGTAGTTCTACCCACAGGGTAATAACAAGGATATGAGTGTATTGAGAATCACTAACAAAGAGCATAGTGTAGGCTCCAAATGAAAATTTCACATTCCTTATGTCCCCCTATACCCTACCATTATCAGAGGCTTTCAGCAATCATTTCTTCACACATAATTCACTGACACACACTGAATTTTTATTATAATTACCCACAATCTTTTTTTCATGAGCAGATGGAACTCAGATTCCACAATGGGATATTTCCAATGCTAATCATTACATTTACTGGGTCAAATTTGCAGTCTTACTTCCAATTGGCACTCATTTATATCCAAAGTAACTTTCCAAGAAGATTAAACAGAAAGTTTCAGATAGTTGTGAATGTATTTTCAAAAATTGGCCTGGGTCTTCTGCATCCAGTAGTGTTCATGAGCACTTTCTGCTAATTACTATGATGCTAGGTACATCAGTATCAGTGCTTTGATCCTGAAATAATTAGCACTCTGTTTATTTTACTTAATGGTATTTTTGGTTGGTTGGTTAGTTTGGGATCACACCCAGTGGTACTCAGGGCTTTCTCTGGGGTCTGTGCTCTGGAATCACACTGGCAGGATTCAGGGGACCTTGTAAATTTCCAGGGCTTGAACCCAGGACAGTCATGCGTAAGGCAAGGGACCTCTCTACTGTATTAGTGATATTAAAAGAAGGTCTACACAGTAAAGGTATTTAAAGACGTTGCCTCAGGAAAAGCAATCTGCCACTATTTTTTTAATTCAATCATTTTTTAAAAAAACAAATACTATTGCAGGATCCAGGAATATGTCTTAGTGTAGAGCATATGCCTTGCATGAGTGAGGCTAGATCCCCTGCATAATACACACCACACACACACACACACACACACACATACACATACACACAGAGAGAGAAAAAGAGGGGAAGAGAGAGAGCATTGCAAAGACAGAAAGTTCTTATAACTTAACTTGTTTTCAAACATGATTTGCAATACATATATTAGAAAATTCTAAATGAAAGTTTGGGAAAGTAGAAAGGTAAGAATAGATTCCATCAGTATTTCAAGAGCATACATTTGTATTCATACATTTCCTTCAACAACCTCTCCATGGGCAAGTTGACAATGCACTGATGAAATGTAGGTCTTAATTTCTTGCTCATCTATGATTCAGTTCTTCCTTTGAGAAAAATGCATTTGAGACAATCTCAACAAGCACCTCATCTGACATATGTGTTTGCCATTACGATACTTTACTCCAAACTTAGGGGTTTATATGAATGCTAAATTTAACATCTGTGGAGACTTTCACAGAAATAGCATCAAATCATTGCCTACTCAATGTACCTTTATCAAAATTAAGGAACAAATTTTCTGGTAAATATTGAATTTGGATCCATTTCCTTTAGCTTAGTCATTTAAAATTTGTACATTTTTTCTGCTATGAACATAGTAGCAAATGAAACAACAGATCATCAAAAGCTCTACTTCTGTACATTTAAGTTAAATAATAGTTTCTAAT
This sequence comes from Cryptotis parvus, assembly GCA_021461705.1. Lineage (NCBI taxonomy): Eukaryota > Metazoa > Chordata > Mammalia > Eulipotyphla > Soricidae > Cryptotis > Cryptotis parvus. The sequence continues at coordinate 137,812 of JAJIBD010031462.1, forward strand.
ATCTTCATTTTTTAAGGAAAAAGGTGAAATGAAAAACAATTCATGCCTTTTTTATTAAAAAAACCTACTAGATTTCAGCTCAGTGAACAGTCACACGTTCAGTGAATGTGTCAGCTCCATAAGCATGCATGGCGGAAAGTCTATCTGCCTATAGCATCATATGCAGACAGACACCCTGGCCCAGTCCTGCCAAAGTAACACCTTCAGAGATGGTATTCACAGGTCCTACCCAACTCTCCGGTTCATGGCAGCCCAAAGTCCTACTGACCATACGGTTTTCTGGAACTCCTGCAATAAATACCCTCACAGAAATAAGACACTACCGTTTCACTTATCTCCATCTCCTGAGCATGTTTGCCTGGGCTACCTGTATCCTAGAAGGTAAGCCAAACAGAATTCAGAACTTATCAGCTTCCTCAGAAATCCACACAGAAACAAACCTCATAATTTTGAAGATTCTGATGATAGGTCTGAACAGAGAGGGCAGAAGTCTTAGCAGACAGCCAATTTCAATTAGTTGGCTGACAATTCCACTCTCTCTGTCTTCTCTCAACCTTCTGGTTCCTCAAAGTTAAAACTATTTTTTCCTGTACACCCAGACTCCTCAGAGTCTATTCTTTTCATTTTATCCCAAATAAAATTCTGTGTTTATGCAAAAGGGATAGAGTGTGTCAGACATGGTTAAAGGCATTTTCTAACTCATGATATTAAGCACACAATATAATAATGAAATTGGTTTTTAATAAAAACCAGAGATTTTCTAGGGAAAATATTAATTCTTAATACATTGTTAAATAAATACGTTTGATAAATGTTAGGTTATCTTATTTTATACATTCTAAGCCCTTTCTACATATATTTGTATATATCAGTTCATAAGTAGAGAATTTTGTCAGCCATTACATCCATTGTTATGTTTATACGCTTTCAAAGAATCGAGTAGGTGTCTGCTGTGTAGCCCAGATCATGACAGTAATGACATAAACTGGGCCAGATCTCATAATTTGTGTTGGGGGTGTTAAGTGATAAAATGGCACATATTAATGACCCCTTAGAGAGATGTGTTTATGATTCTCTCATGCAATCTTTTAAAAACTCTTTTTTGGTTGTTTGATTTTGGACCACACTCAGCAATGCTCAGAAATCATTTCTGGTGGTTTTTCAGGGACTATTTAGGATGCTGGAGATTAAACCTGATGCCACATGCAAGGCAAGCACCGTACCTTATGTACTACCTCTCCGGCCCCTTAAAAAAAATCCTTTAAAAAAGAAAGTCATATTTTATTATATCACTGTGCTCAATTTAACTGTAGATGGTATAATTTCATTCTGTCTATAGTTAGACTGATTAAAGGGAGCTAACTAGAATAAAATAAAACCATCATGTTTTGATTATTATTTTAAAACAATAATAATGGAGATTATTTTAAGCTAAGCCACAAAAATCTATTTGGGTAATCAAAAAATCGTTTTACAAATTGTTGTGATATCTTGAAGGGAAGTGCGACATCTGTCTTTTGATATTTTAATTATTTTATGAAAACTAATTCTGAAAATGTTTAAAGAAAATAAGCAATATAGTAACTGCATGTTCTTTATCTTGCAAATGGATTTTTTCCTGTAAACACTCTCCTATGACTTGACTATACAGTGATATCATATTTAGTGTGTCAGAAGTCATAAATTAAAAGGACCTTTTCCTCACATTTTCAGTAAACAATTTAAGAACAGGTTTACTCAATTCAGCTTTGTTTAAAGAAACTATTTCATTAAAAATTAAAACAAAATTTCTCATTGTAGAATTATAGGAAATGATATCAAACAATATATAAATGCATAAGAAATAGTAAAAAATCCACCAATATCAAAAATGTAGAGATAACCACTAGTAATATCTAATATTGCATAGACAAAAAGTTACAAAAATGGGCTATTACATTTGCAGTTCCAAAACTACTTTTCACTCTAGAATATATCATAAACATCATGAGAACAACACAACACTTTCATAGGGATGGGAGACGGCTTAAAGGGTTGGAGCCCAAGCTTTACACTCAGGCATCCTGGATTCCATCCTAGTACCACATGGTCTTCTGAGTGGTTAAAAAAAAAGATTAATCTAAAAAACATTTTTCAAGTCACATAGTATTTATTTATGAATTTTGCCTTTGATAACTATTCCAGAGATTTTTTTCTCAATTTTTTACTGTTATAAATAAATTTACAAGCTTAATGCTTTTGCAGAACATCATTTTGGAGCCCTTTTCTAACACATCTGCATCCTCAGTTTTAGGCAACTGCATTCCTCTGAGTATAGTTTTCCTTGGGAATATCCAAGCCTTTCAAAGTCAGGTCTAGTTCATAAGGCTTGCACTATTTCTGACCCCACCCAGCTGTTAATGATGGGGGAAATTCCTCAGAACTCCATCCATCACATGCTTCACCAGAGGCAGCACAACAGAGAGAAAAGGACATAGACTTCAAGCAAGGCAAGCATACCTGTGTTGAAAGAAACTTTATTAAAGTGTTCCATTTATATAGAATAAACCCTGAATTAAAAATGTGAATCTTGATGGATTTTCAAAGAATATACTGTGAAACCAGAACTTGTACATTTTTTAATACTGCATCTTAGACAAATCATCTAAGTCTATAAAATGGACATGATAAGCACGTTTTAAAGATTTCCGAGAGGGGTCAGGAGTATAGTATAGCAGGTAGGGCATTTACCTTGCACACAGCCGACCCAGGTTCCATCCCTGGCATCCCATATGGTCCCCCCAAGCACTGTCAGGAGTAATTCCTGAGCAAAGAGCCAAGAGTAACCCCTGAGCATTGCCGGGTGTGACCCAAAAATAAAAAATAAAGATATTCCAAGAGAACTGCAGGAAACAGAGTGTGTGTGTGTGTGTTTGTGTGTGTTTGTGTGTGTGTGTCTGAATCTTCTAACATCTATTCTAATAGTGAATATATGATCGTTTCCTCTCTAATTTTCTCCACACTAGGAAGCAAATTTGACCATATCCCAATCAACTCACTTTGTCCAACCTAGTGCCATAAAAAGAATAAAACAAATGCCTTGTCCTTCAGATTCCGTGAGTTCTGAGCCTCTCCATTTGTCAGATGAGTTTTAATAATATTGAGAGGAATATAATCGTATCAAGGATCCTAATTTAGAGCAACAAAGTAATAAGTACTAAGAGATAAAGAGGTTCATCTCCATTAACAAAAGTAGTGTTAGAATAATTTACAAGTTTAATTCTGCTAGTTGCTAAGTATGATTAAAAATAAATACAAGAAAAGCCCCCTGAGTTTTCACTGTTACCCGCACAAGCCAGGGGGCAGTCTCACTTAGCAACTGCAAGTGTTATATCCTCATACATAAAATACTAGTTTTATTCAAAAAATCCAAAACAAAGACAGTAGAGAGTACTGATTGAAATTTTTGCTCTTTATTTCTTTTTCTCTTTGTTTATTTTTGTCTTTTCCTTTTTTCTTTTTTTTTTCCATTGCTGCCAAAGCTACATAATGCCAAATGCAATACACAAGAGCACAAATGAAAGTCAGCAAACCAAACTCTTGCACAAGTTCATCTAACCTGTGAGGTCTCAGCCAAAGATGCAGACAAAAATTTAGTAACAAAATAAGCAGACTGTCAAATGCTCACAGTCACCAAAGCAAAGGGCCCAGTAATTTTTTAAGGTAGCATCCTACCATGGGTGGGATCATACTATGTGCCAGACTCTATCATATAAACTCTTTCCACACATTACCTTTCCCCACACATGCAAAACAATCTTCATGGCGAATTCCATGATCTTTATCTGAATATGGAAAATTCCTGCTTAGAAAGTGAAAAAAAGAGGGCCAGGGCTGCAGCTCTTGAGTGACAGATACCATGTGCCACTGTTCCCTGCACCCAGCACTGCTGGGTGAGTCTTGGAGGCCCTTGCAGGGCCTGAGCACTGGTTGCAGTGCTCCTCAAGAAAAAAATATACACATTCACATGTGTGTGCTTAAATACATATATATGTATGTATGAATGTATATATATATATATATATATATATATATATATCTCACATCACTTGATCACTTGATATCCCGTTATTCATCGATTTGCTCAAGCGGGCGCCAGTAATGGTTCCATTTGACCCTATCACATGCCAGTGTAGCCCAATGGCATCTGTTTGTTTCGGGGATATTAAGAGCCTCGAGCTGTTTGTTTAGATACATATGTATATGTATCTATAAAGGTACTTTAATTCCCAAGATCACACAGCAGAGATGACTGGAGACTGCAGTCTAAGTTAGAGGAGATAAGCAAACATTTAAGCCTGCATCTGTTGGACTCTAAAGTATTTATCTTGAAAGACCATATGGCTAGGAAATATTGCCTTTGTTAGCTCCAAAGTTTTCATACAAATCATTATGCTCATTCCCAGAATCATTTCAACCCTGCTTTAGGTGGGAGAATGCTTGATAACATAATAATATGAAAAAATAAAACTTAAGTAAACTACTTCTCTGATGAAAACCTTTTCAGTAGTCTTTTCCCCAGTTATTTTGTTTTTTATTAGCAGGTAATTGGTAGAAGGATAAATGGCATGAGGACATGGAAATGTAATTCAAGTAGCGGCTGTTTATAATAATTTTCTCCATTTCTTTGAATGCTTTAAGTTTCACAACTGAAACAAGCATTTTAGTGCAAATTTCATTTATTTGAAGCCAAAATGTGGTGGAAATTTCACAAGGAAATTTTAATAATACCTTTCCTTTCGAAGATAATTATTTTTCTTTCCTACTTGGAACCAGTCCACCCATTTGACTTCCAGCCATGAGTTTGGAGGTTGCTTGAAAAGCTGGAATGAGCAGAGGATGCCAGCAAGTCAGCTTCCATTGTGTTTGTGTGACCACTGATCAGAGTGATGAAACAGGGATTAGCTTCATTTCTATCACTATAAATAAATGCAGCTTTATGACAATGCTGGAGCTTTAGTCATTTATTAGAGAGGAAAAGTAAAAGTATAGCTTACAGTCATCAAAAATTGTTCCCCAAGGTCAACAGTTTATTTCAATTTTATATTACTTAGCTTCCTGTAAATAATAAGTTTTACATATATAAAAAATTCCCCCCCCTTTTATATTTTAAATTTTTTCCTCTGGTCATACCTAATTTTTTTCAAAATTGTAAAGACCACATGAAATAAAAAGGTTCATTTGGGAAATTAGAAAATGCTTGATGCATTTGACATTCAATTGAATCAATTATTAAATTAGCTAGAGATTATCTCAAAGTTAGATATAATGTAGCACTCCAACGACATCTGGAATCTGTCTCTCTCACAGCAATGCTCTTCTCTCTCTCTCTCTCATATACATACACATTCTGGGAGAGAAAGAGAGAGAGCTTGAGGTTTGTGAATATCATGAGCCTAAGAGTTTAAATCAATTAGTGTGTGCATTTTTCAGGCCCAAGAGCCTACAAAACAGGAAGCATTATATTTGCAGAAGACAGGTCACAGCACTAGCTGTTTCTTCCCAGAACCTTCGACCTGTGCAACGTGACTGAAAAGTATCTGGAAAGAGAGTTTGGAAAGAGTTTCCTGTTTGTCTCATTTAACAGATTTTTCTCCTCTTTCCTAACACATATATAAAACATCATGAATGCCACAGAATACACTTTCTGATTTGCCAGAATGATTTTATGGTTGGTTTCATCTGAGGTCATTTCTTAATATATCTAGACATTTTTCCTGAAAAATGGAGACTCTTTTCTCTCCCTCAGAAATTATTTTTCCATAATACCTCAGCACATTGAGGAAGAGGATTCCAGCCTGCTGGGTGGACTATCTCTACTCTAAACTCTTAACCCAGGGGAAAATCAAAAAGTTGAATATCTGATGCTTTGATTATTAAGTATAAGCCCACAATTTGGTCCCAAAAAATGTCTCTCAATTTCTGGAAGCCATTTGGAAGTCAATTTTTATCTCCTCCCACAGCACTCATGCTGCAAATGTTGCACTGGCAAGGAAAACAGCCCTCTCATAGCGATCCCTTGAGAATAGCTGCTTCATAAGGGGCAAAGAACAGGTGTGACACCATCAGGCTGTCCCATTTCACACCCAGGAGGGGCTGCAGTGAGAGTGCCTGGGTCACTAGTGTGGTGGAGATGTGTGTCAGGCTCCAAAAAGATGTCAGAGTACACGTCCTTCTGGATCACACACAGTTTTATTTTCTTCGCTCTGAATTTACCATTTACCATGTCCCAAGAAAAAAAAAGACAGCCCTTTACTGTCCTGCAGCAACAACACACTCACATGTGAAGGACTAAGTGTGCAGTGAAACCTTAAAGATTCTACTCGGGCAGACTCACAGCTGATAAATTCTACTTCATACCAACTCCCCTTCCGATGGTTACAAAACACCATTTTCTGAGCTGCGTGATTCCTCCTGATTTTGCCCTTTCACTGATTCATCATCCTACTCTGCTCCTCCCTCAGGGGCACTTCTCTCCTTCCCTTGACCTTTATTATAATCAACATAGTTGAAGCACCTCTCAACTCCTAGATTACGCAGTCAGCATCAATAAGAGTTCTGTAGTGGGAAGCAGAAACTATTTCAAGTGTCTCAAAGAGAGAGAATTTCATACAGGGCATTGTTAAATGTGTTGGATGAGCTGAGAAGTTACAATAAACTACGAGGCCCAACATTTGCAGTTGCTGAAGAGACACAAGATGGAGGTGCTATAGGTAGACTCCAAGACCAGTCATAGAAGAAGCTGGGACCACAATGGGTCCATCATCCAGATGCTGGAGTAACATAGGACTGCCCGCTCCATCTTCCATCCTCACCCCCATTGACTTACTTCTGAGTGCAGGGAAATCATTCTGTGTGGAGCATATGGGATCAAATTGGCCACAAAACCTTGGAGGGATTTTTTGAGGTGATAAAGAGAGAGCAGTGGGGAGAAATCACTTTTCTTAAGCCTGTGAAAAGGCCCTCAGGACTCAACCGCCTGCTGAGCCATTCACAGTAAAACCTAAGATCAGGGACAAATGTTCATCTAACCAAAGCTTATGATGAATTTTTTCTTGCAGTCTGCATTTCTTCACAACTAGAATGTCTTCTGCCTCAAGGGTCTGCACATTACATGAAACCAGCAAACCTTAAAATCTGTATAAAACTTATTTTATAATCTAAAATAACTCTTTGGATATTTTAAAATAAAAATAATAAGATCTTTCCATAAAAAGTGATCCAGTAGAAGTATCTTCCCATAATAAGTTGCCATGGCAACAGACCTAATTTGGGGAGCTGGGGCACAAAAGCATTATATCTGGCTAAAATGTAAATAATCCTGCAGAAAGACAGTTTCCTTAAACTGTTATGTTATTGCTGTTTTTTCTTTGATGTGACTTAATTGAGATTTAATACTAACAGTAGTTTTTAAACAGTAGGAAATGTAAGGTGCTGAGCATCTCAATTGAATGCAGAGTAGACTTATGTAAGACAGACAGGTCGAAAACCCCAAATAAAACCTTAATCACTCTGTTCTTACTGAGGCTGGGCAGAAAATCTGAGATAGAGAAAAAAGGAAAAAATAATTCCACCTCCCAATTCCATAGGTCACACTTACTGGTACTAGGAATCCCAGAATATATTACCTAATCTTAAAGTGTACAAAGAATAGGAAGTTTGTAAAAGAAAATTACTTTCTACATTTTTTTCTAATTGTGATAATATGACTTGCAATAAAAATATATATTTGGTCCTCAGTCCCTTCCTAGCACAGAATTCTAAAGCCTTTGAGTTTCCTAGGTGATGAAAGTCTTTGTTATGTTAATGGAGGAGGTTTGGGAGCAAAGGGAACCTAAGGACCCAGAGAAGCAGCGTGGTGATGAGAGAGTTGGAATTTCAGCCCTACAAAGCTCAGCTTTACCTAAGAAGAGGGAAAAGCTGGAGGTTTTTAATCAGCGTAGGCCTCTGTCATGAAATCTCCAGGGGATGTTAAGAGAACAGAGTTCAGGGAACTTCCAGGTTGAGGAACATAAGGAAATACGGGAGAACAGTATGTCTGGAGAGCACAACTCCCAAAACCTTTTCCATACTTAACTCTGGGTGTCTCTTCCTCAACCTATTTCTGAGTTACACTTTTTGCAATGAATCAGTAATCTCATATGTAAAATGCTTCTCTGAGTTTTGTGAGCTCCACACAATTAACCAAACCCAAAGACATGGGTCATTGGAATGTCCCATCTATAGCCAACAGTCAGGAGCACAAGACAGAAGAAAGGACAGTCTTCTAGAACTGAATCCTTAATCTGTGATTTTTTGACATTATATCCTTATAAGCAGACAAAATTAAACTGGGTTGAACTGTAGAAACTTCATTTGGGAAACACTAAATTACTTGGTGTTGGGGGTGAGAGAAGTCACTAAAAATGCAAAACTGCAATGTATTAGCATTGTGAAGTCTATTTTCATCAACAAGAAAAACTCCTGAACTTGTTTCTCTTGTTTGACATTTTTCCATCCCCTTCCATCTTGTCCTCTCTGCTTTCCTATCTAATCTGATCCTTCGATCGTGGTTCATTTTTTGTTCAAATGAGAAAAAAATCTAGCAACATATGCGTCTGAAAGAAATAGAACTCAGTTTAGTTTACACTCTCCACATTGTGGCTGTAAATGTTAAAAGTGTTTCCCTTTGGAGGGAGCTGAGTGATAGTACAACGGGTAGGGCCCTTTGCTTGCAGCCAACCAGGGTTCAATCCCTAGCACCACCTATGATCCTGTGAGGTAGCCAAGTGTGATGCCTGAGGACAGAGACAGGAATAATCCCTGAATACTTCTGAGTGTGGCTCAAAAACAAAAATATTTCCTTTTAAATTATTATATTGCATAAAACTTGCAAGTATAGTTATTTAAAGAAAACCAGTTTTAGAAAGCCAAAGATACCTAAGTATGACTAATAGCAAGGTACTTAGTATTGTCATAGAAATGTCTAAAGATTTCACAGATATTCTTTAGCAATTGAGAAAATATAAATAAGAGATAAAGAAATAAATGATTTCAAAACACTGTAAGAAAGCTAAGACTTTCAAGGAATGAACCAAGAAATTTTATTCAAGATTACTCCAATTGACTAATTGAATAATAATGCCAGTTATAGCAAGTCTTAAATGTTATCATTTCAAAGGGAATGCTCTAGGACATATATTTCAGTTTTTTCTTTTGTCTCACATCACATAAAATAATCTTTTTTAGATTCAGCTTCAAACAAAAAAAAATTCAATTAAGTATTTCTTCTCTAGTTTTTTAATCATCCTTTAGGTTCCCAAAATGATACTTTTCCTAGATTTGCATTTTGTACATTTAAACAAGATAAATTTGGTCTCTTTCTCTCTCATTATTCTTTTTTACTGCTCAATTTCTACCCTCTGCCTCTCTCAGCCTAATGCCTCCCAGCGATACAAAGAGAGTGAAAAATCTTCAAACATCTACATATTACTTAAGTGATTGATTTGATATTAAAGAGTTCCTTACACATTTTTGATAGACTATTTTCATCAAATCTCTTATTCTCCCAAATAACAGCTACCTCTACCTAAATGTAGACATAGATGTTCTTTTATGTATAGTAATACGCATATTAATAACTAGAAGGAACAAAACAGATCATGGCAGAGACCCTGAATATGTAATCAAAGCCATTTCCAAGTCATGATGAGAGCATGAATGAGCCATAATGCACTCTACATCAGGTTGAGTACTATGGAGGTCAACTTTTAAGTCACAATCCTCACTTTTCCCTCCTTCCTAACTAGCCCAGTCACATTCACCCAAGCACTGGGGTAATCACTTCCAAAGTCATTCTCACTTTCATATGGGCCCTCATAATGATTTGGTGGGTGATAGATGTGCACATCAACTCTTCATAGTTGCCAGTCTTTAGTGACAAATGACAGGCTTCCTTGGCACCCTCTTGCTCTCTGCAGAATCCCTCAGCCTCACAATCCATCATACTAGCCTGGCTACATTGTTCAATGGAAGGTGCCATCTATTAATATTATTGAATTCAGGGACAGTGTGACCATCACACAATAATAAACTTAGGTGCCAAGTTTCTCCTCAAAAGGCGTGAAATACACTGTGATTTACAACAGCCCTAATGAGCTGGGGATTTCTAAACCTGTAAGCACCTGCTGCTTCTGCAGCCCATGCCAACTCCATGGCCATGCCCTAGAGTAACGGACAGCATCCTCTCCTTGGAAAATAAATTCATTAAACTGCTTTACAAAGTTTTCTCTATCATCCACCTGCATTTAAAAGGCAATTCTCATTAAGATAGTCCACTTGGGGAGGACACTTCAAAGAGCCGTGTCGCGCTTTGCATGCAGGTGCCCCAGGTTTAATCAACACTGCAGGGAGCCTGCAAAGCTCCCCAAAGAAAGCACCCTTGGAAATAAGAGGGAAAATATCCAAACTGTGCTTTGTTTCCCCTTCACTTTGTGCCTGCTCTCAAAAGAGAGTGATTCCTAGTTAGACAACAAAATCAAACCAAGAGGTGATTTCTCTACTGCTCATACCTTACATTTGTCTATAAGATAATTGGGGCAGAGATGCAGGAACTCAGAAAGCTACAGTTGCTGGCTCTCAAGAGAGACTTCCGGATTAGGGAGATATACAGACAATAGGGTGCTTGCCAGGAAGACAGCCACCCCAGGTTCAATCCCCAGCAGCCCATATAGCCCCATACACATTGCCAAAAGTGATCCCTGAGCACAGAGACAGGAGTAATAGTTGGGTATGCCCCCATCAAAAACAAAAGAAAGAAAGATGTCTGCTGCTCTATTTCTGAAATATGACTTCTCAAAATTACAACTCAGAGCAGAAAAACAGTCTGCTAATTCCCCCAAACCAGGCAGACTTTCTCACATCACTTGAACTCTTTATAAACTTCAGTTCAAGTGATGATGCCTCTGAACATTAAACCCCATAATGTGATGAAACCACAAAAGCTGACCACTATGACACATTAGTTTTTTTTCATATCCTACCACACATACACCACACTCCTCTCCCCACCCTTTTTTTAACTAAACAAGCTATTTTTTTTTTTTTTTAAAATTTTATTTTATTTGATCAGAATATGATGGAAATTAATAAGACAAAAGCTTTCTTTTAGAAATAGGCACAAAACTTGAAATATTGTATAGATATACAATTATTTGTTTATAATTAATATAAATCTAACCAAAGCACTTAAAAGTAATTTAATGGAAGAAATAGGATAGTTTATAAAAGTTTTTAAAATCTGAACAGACTAGGTATCTTGCTAGGTTCTAAAACATTTGACTAGCATTTTTTAAGTTTAGACAAATTTATTGAAACATAATAGGGTAATAGCAGAGAAGTTATCTAGTGGCATGTTAGATCATGCCACTATCTTGAATGTATAATTTTTTAAAAATTTTATTACACCACTTTTAGACATACAATTGCAATATGCTCATGCTCAAGTTTTGGTTCTACAGTGTTCCAACACCCATCCCTCCACCAGAACCCATGTCCCATCACCAGTGTCCCCACCTCCCCTCTCCCCCCCACACCCCAACTACTTGGTGGGTTCTGTATATCTTTTCTCTCCTCTCTATCTCTCCCTCCTGCCTACCTTCCCTACACATCGTAGAATGCAGTACATTAAAGGACATAACTGTTTCTGTTAGTTTGATGGACCATGTGGCCGCAAGCAGCCGCGCAACTTAGGGGCCTCATGGTCAGCGTCTGGACAGCGAAAATGGCGGCTAATGTGGTGGGTGAGTCTCATCCGGCTGTTTCTGGACCCCCAGAGGTGATGGGCCAACACCCAAAACCCATCTGTCCTCCTGGGGGCTAAGCAGGATATTTTTTGGAGGCACAAATAATTCACTCCCCCAAGCTTTTCTTTCCATACAGACAAATGATACTTCAAACACCAGAATCTCTATTTTGTTTGTCCATCAATCCAAATTCACATTTCTCACAGGAACCGTGGTGAAATCCAATGTTCCCCTAGTTTGCCCTAGCTGCTCCTACCCATCCTAGTGATGACGTAGCTTCCTTTCAGTTTGATTGCATTTCTGTAATTGATATACCGTGACAAAGCAATTTTACTAAAGAAGCTTTGATCTGCCAACATAGAAAGGTTCTGCAGTGTAAGTGGGTACATTCATATCAGCATTTATTCTCCCTTTTCCATGATATCCACTCTAATAAAAAATCAGAAACACTTTATTTGTTGAGCTATAGTAGTTTACACTAGACCAGAAGTCATTATTTCCCAGCTGCAGAGCTGCTACACCAACCCTCTACCATCAAGCCCACCCCTTAGTTTCCAATTCTATTATTCTGTCTCAGAATTTGTCTTCACTGGGAATTATATGATTTATATGTTTGTTTCTTCATATTCTACATATGAGCAAGATAATTGATCACCTTTTACTTCAATTAGCACAATGCCTTCCAGTTCCATCAAGTTGCATCAAATAGACAAATCCCATCCCACTGTAAAAATGTATATCCTAAAATTACTTCATCCACACATCAGCTATTGGTGTCTTGGGCTGTTTCTGGATCTTAGCTATCATAAATAGCATTGTGATGAGCACAGGTGTATATACATCTTTTCAAATGAATAATTTTGTACTTTTTGGGTAGGTTCCCAGGAACAGAATCACAGGGTCACTTGGAAGTTCTATTTGTATAGTACTGAGAAGTTTCCAGGAAGGTTGAACCATACAACAGCCCCACCAACAGTGAGTAAGTATTCTTTTTCACTACATTCCTGCTAGCAATTATTGTTTCCAGTCTTTTTCATATAGTCCATGCTGGCTGGCGTCCGGGAGAAGCACTCTATTTAAAGCTGAAACCTGTTTTATTTTAATACAAAAAGCAAGGTACAAAAGTAAGTATAAGTTAAGCTAAGTACAGATAACACTGCATTGCATTTCCTTGCACTTAAGCATGTATCATTTTTATTAATGTATTTAGCATCCCTAGAAAATTCATTCTTTTCACCACATATGCTCAGATGTATGCCAGGTTATTTCTTGAGGCTCCATTTAGTCTTTGAAGATAGAAATACAATATGAGATATGAGCACAGAACCAGGAGTAAGCCCTGAGCACAAGATAATGTACCCCACAAAAAAGAAAAAGAAAGATATGTTCAATATGACTCTGATTTCAGAAGGCAAAAATGTGCCCCTTTCCCACCAAGAAGAAATAACTGCAGTAGTGTTATCCAAGAAGTTAGGATTAAGAGCAATTTTGACTTCCAGTTCTTTTTTTTAAATTTCTACCTTAACATATCATCATTTTTAAAAAATAAGAATAAATGTAAATACCTATTCAAATATTCCCAATCAACATCTAATATTTTGATTTTTGTGGCGTATGTGTAGTTTTGATGAAGTGAAACTAATGATTAGTTTTGAAACTAAGCATATATGAAAATAAGTCCCAATACAGGAAAATTATCCCCCCAATACAGGAAAATTATCCCCCCCCATAAGTTACTATAAATTTGAATTTCACAGGATTCCTCCTGACTTGAGAAAAAACAGTTCTTTATATAGTTCAATTACAGTGTAGAAATAACACCAGTGAGAAATACATTCAATGCACCATCTGCCATCTCATTAAAGTAGTGTGCTTTTTTAAGGCATTTAAAAACTTGTGCTTCACAGAGATTACGGGAGAAGTCGCTGTGAATGGATGGCAGTTTCAGCAACACTGTCAGAAACACAAGACTCAATTCAACAAGAACGTGATTGAATATGTAGGGGGTAAAATATTGCTAGAATTGGAACATCACTAGTTTAGTTCATATTTAGGAGATCTCTATAAAGTAAGATAAAGCCCTATAATTTATGCCAAAATTAAACTCCAGCCAAATTTTATTTTCAAATAGCATACCAGTGTTATTTTGAATAAATGCCATAACATTTTGACCACATTCCCCCTTTACCACCAAAAAATAACATTCAGATCTGGAAACATTCTACCAGTGTTTCAAGTTACAAATATCTACTACAAAACAAGTCTGGACGCTTCCAATAATGTCTACGTATCATCTCAAGGTCCTGCTCTACGTCTGCTATCTGATTTGCTCTTCTCTGGTGCCCAACCCTTTCTCTGCCTCTTACCCCACTAGACTTTCTAAATCTATTTTCTTTTCTCTGGTAAGCTTCCCTCTTCTTGAGATGGATTTCTCATCTCCCTCCCTGGGAGCACTCTTTTAAACTTCTCCAAGAAGTCTCCTCATAGCTGGTCTTCTCAGTTCCTTGTTGCTTACCATGGTCTGCTTAGGAAAATAAAAAATCACATGGCCTGTTCTTTATGAATTCTGCACAATACAGATGCTGTAAAGTAAATCCTCCCAAGTCTCCCCTTATTTCTTCCTACCACCAGCCCGGCTCCACCAGGTCTTCAGCTATCTCATGAATAAAGATGCTCTCAAGTCTAATTACTTTGACTCATTAGTTGGAATAGGTCCCTTATCATTCCTTTCTCATTCTTCGTTTCCAGTTTCAGAGAAATATCTAAATTTTCTAAAACTGAAGTCTCTCTAACACCACCTATAATTTTACATTTGTCATGCCTGGACTTTTTAAATTAGCTTCTTCCCTCTTGTTGTTCAAGCTTCGGAAACCCAACCTTCACTTAGTTTACTTTTTTTGTTGAACAAGAGTCAATACATTTCCTCAAATTTCAATTTATTCAATGAATTATAGTTTTCTACCACATCATCTTCTTCCTATTCTTCCCACTTGCCATCCCATCTTGTCTCAGATCTGGACAACTAACATGACTTTTATGTCTATTATGAGACTCCTGGCCTTGAGTCATTAGTATTCTATTTTTCACCATATATATTACTTCTCTCCTTGATCCTCACTTTTTCTGACCTCTTGAGAGCATTGGAGACTAAGTTATGACCGAATTATTACCAAATTATGACCTCTACAAGCAATGGGTGATGCCCCACCATTGCTAATTGCACATTATTTAAAATTCTAACCCTATGTTATCGCCTCTCTTTCTCTCTTTGTGTTTCTACAGATGCCCTTTTTTCTTCCTCTCGATTTGTAATTGAAGACATACTTTAACATTTTTCTCTCTGTCCCAGTCATCTATATTCTCACCTGAATTCTAGTGCTTTATTTCCAACTGTTTACAAACCAGTTGCACTTGGCCATCCCATCATATTCCCAAACTCAACGTACCACTAAAAAGAATTCATTCATGTCATCTTCTACCTATTAATGCAAGAGTTGTTTAACTGTTCCACTTATCTTGCCGTTTTGAAGCAATGAACAAATCTGCCTTTTCTTCCTTATTGAACGGCAGAGCCTGGCAAGCTACCCATGTCGTATTTGACATGCCGAATACCAGTAACAATTATAGACCTCATTCCCATGACTTAATGGAATGGTTTAAGGCTCTTTATGTTCCTGGAGTGCGCAGATGCCCTTGGGCTATCTCACATGTGACAGGACGTATTGAGGTGTTACTGGTGCCCACTAGAGCAAATCGATGATCTACAGGAAGACAGCGATACAGTGACAGTGATTGAACTGTACTTTGTTCTTTAACTTCTTCTCTGGGATGTCTGCATCCCTCCCTGTACCTCTCCTCAAATCTTTCCAAACACTTACCCTTCAGATTATATTGCTATGACAACCTCAATTTTTATTCTTTGGCAACTCTTTGTACACTATTACAGATTAGTATCCCTAAAATAATGCTGAAACTACAAATAACTAAAAACTATGGCTTGGAGTAGATTACATAAATGAGATTTATTTTCACACATAATGGGAAGCCTAGAAGCAGGATACTTTGGTGTGGGTAAAGCAGTTTATTGGTGTCAGAAAAAAACATGCATTACCACCTCCTGCTAGTAAAGTTCCTGTGTGCTCTATATTTTTCATTCTTCATTCAGTGGAGGAATAGGGTGAGTAAAGGAGTGACCATATTTTAGGAAAAGAACAAAATTATTTTCAGAAATGTCACCAGTAGTTGTCAGGTTAGTCAGAATAAAGTAGAATCATTCTCTTGCCCTATAAACAGAGGATCCCAGGAAAGTAGAGCATAGAATTGCCATAACTAATTAGGTGATGTTACTGGTGCCCCTTGAGAAAATCAATGAACAATGGGAAGACAAGTGATACAAGTGATGACAACCACCTAAATGTAGAAAAAAAATTAAGAGTTACCTATGAGGTTGAAAGAAGGGTGCTGAATTTCTTTTTCTTTTTAAATTCTTCTGGCATGATAGACTTACACTCTTCTTTCACTCTCCTCACAGCATGAGATCCTCAACTTCACCTCCTTAACCTTTATTATTTTACCCGGAATATCTTTTCACTACTTTTCTTGACCTGCCAAATCTTAATCAATCAACCTTCTCTACTTTATTCATTTCCCACCTACTCTATGATATATTCTAACCCCCATGACTTATTCCTTAAGTGAACACTTCACACACTCATATATTCCTATGTAGTATTTTCTTTTAAGTGGTTTCAGTAGTATCACACTTTTGATACTACACAGAATTGATTTGTGTGATACTACACACAATTTACAATAGTAGTCAACATTTAATTCTTTGTTTCCTCAGACTTGATTCATGCTTCTGCAAGTACTGCAATCTACATGAAGACAAAAACTATGCTACTAAGTTATTTTATATGTCCCAGTTTCTTATACCTAAACATTATTCATGTTTAGAATATTACTTATTTATAAATTCTGTTATTGCTCAGAAAGAATAATACATGAAATCTTGCACTGCATTTTTTAAATGCATGGGCTGGAACTTTGAAAATATTATCTACTTATTTCAGTCAAAATACACTCTACAAGATATAAAAAATCATGATTAAATTAGCATGTCAGTGGTGACACTAACGAAATGAAATCCATTTCCTTTGAGAAAGTTTCTATACTAACAAAGCTCAGTAAAATCCAAACCTGTCAAGTAGAGAAGCAATCTGCAGACTTTTCGAATCTGAGGGTTAGTCTCTTAAGCCATTCCCTGCAATGTTAGAAAGAAAAAGGCTAAGTGACTTACTTTAGAGAGATGCTGATCTATACTGGATTAAGAGAGTTCAGTCTAACTCTGCTGTCAGCCACACAGCAGCTTTAGAAGCTTAAAAACGTTAAGAAGATTTCAAATTGGACACAACTAATACAAGACACTACTTCCAATAACCCCTATTGGTAGCTGTTTAAAAGTACTTATAATTTTCTTGTTGACGTTTCTTTGTCCTATTTACTCAGTAAATGGCCAAAATATGTACAAATCTGTCTTTTTCCAATTAAAAAATTTGCTTATTTTTCACCATTCATCATTGGAATCTGCAGAGCAGAAATCTCCTTAGCCTTCGCCTTACTCTTTAGGGGTCTAAAAAAAAAGAGCCTTTCAAATACGGGAGAAGAAAGCAGTGCCCAGGGAAATCCCTAAATCTCAGATCCTCCTCAAAAGTTGAAATTCCATCTCCAGGAACTGTATCTCTACTGGCCTTTAGGTTCCCCTGTGTCTCATGAATCTATACAAGGAAAAGAAAGCCTGGTGCCCCCCAAAAAACTCTAAAATGACATTAGATCATAGCTTTAAAGTAGCCATACCCTTTTTTCCCACCTTCATTACTCTCTGCTTCACTTGACATGATGACAAAAGCTCATTCCAAAATGACCTAAAGCTATGAATTCTTTCTCCAGTGAAAGTCACAGAAAGAAGCCTCTAAACTGGATGTCCTAAACTTGAAGCCCAAATGGGCAATGAAGATCTGATAAAAAAAAAATCCCTGTGCTGTTTTTCCCTCATGCTAAGAATATCACCAGAGTGTATGACATCTGATACAAAATAAGATCCAAGAAAGGAAGTACACCAGAAGGAAATGTCACTGCAATATTACTCTTGGATTGGGGAATCAGTACTATTTGAGACCAAATTTATTGTCCTCTCAAAGAAAAAATATCTATATATTGTTCATTGCTTCTCCATAACCCAATGTTATGAGTTTAACATAACACTTTATTTAGATTGAGACATGTTGTCCATTTAAGCAAATAACTCAAATTCATCAAACACTGTATATATAAACTTTCATATAGTACTATAAATTTTCAAATTTTAATAAATTTAAGTATAGTACTGTTTTTGAAAGCAGCAACTAAAAAAAGAATATTCCAAAAATAACTTTATATGTCCATAGCAATTGTAAAACCCATAAATACTCACTGATGAGTAAATGAGCAGTAAAATTGCATATTTAAATGTCTATTCTTCCAACAAAACTAACACTTCCCAAATTTCTGAAAGTACAAATTGTAATACTATTAGTTGGTTGACAACAAATTTTTAAAAATTAAGGTAATTGTGAAAATATTATAAGATAAATTAAGAACTTACATGAAAGAAGTTTGAGAGTTCAATTCCGATAGCATAATTTTCCATAATGATTAATAAGCAAACCCAACATAAGGAACTTACAAAACCAACAGTACATGCTAATATACCAAGAAAAAAGTTCATACAGGCCCCTCCATGTAAACAACACAGCTTTATAGTTTCATGACTAATTTCTGAAGAAATGCAAAGCTAAGCCAGTGAAACAAATGGGTACATCAGTCTTTGGGATGAAAACTCTGGGGTCCCCCTCACGAGTAAAGAAAGCCAGAATCACCCCAGGTCTACACAATTCGAATTTTAGAATATGTGCTGCCATAGTGAGCACAGTCCTATACAATTCTAAAGCTCCAAATTCCACTATACTGACAGTCCAGTAGGAGCATAACAAATTAGACAAAAAAGTAGCATAGGAGCTAACTGAGCTCAATAATCAAAAATCATAACACAGAGCGTTCAACTAGCAACAAACAGCTCAGTATAAGACATTGACTTTAAAACCTCACTGTGAGATAAAACAATTTTCACAAGCTTTTTTACTGAACTAATTTTTTTGGAAATTCCATTTTCATTTTGTTATAACAAGCAATATAAAATAAATAGTTTTGTGCCTTCTAAGACTTGGAGGGAACAGGGATGG
This sequence comes from Cryptotis parvus, assembly GCA_021461705.1. Taxonomy (NCBI): domain Eukaryota; kingdom Metazoa; phylum Chordata; class Mammalia; order Eulipotyphla; family Soricidae; genus Cryptotis; species Cryptotis parvus. The sequence continues at coordinate 156,914 of JAJIBD010031462.1, forward strand.
GGAGAACTGGGGACAATGGTGGAGGGAAGGATCCTACTGGTGGTGGGATTAGTGTTGGAACATTGAATGTCCAAAGCAACTATATTATACTGGGGCTGGAGTGATAGCCCAGCTGGTAGTGCGTTGCCTTGCATGCAGTCCCCGGCATCCCATATGGTCCCCGAGCAAAGCCAGGGAGTAATTCCTGAGTGCAGAGCCAGGAGAAACTCCTGAGCATCGCCGGGTTTGGCCCAAAAAAGCAGAAAAAAAAGCAACTATATTATGAACAACTTGCAAACCATATTTTTTAAATAAAGTTCTAAAAATTATAAAAATAAAAACATCATAAACAGAAGATAATAAACTCATTACCACAATAATAAATTATTAACATTATTATGTATCAATTCTTAAAGATTTTGGTAGAAAATTATGTCATTTACTAAAGGAACAAGATTTCAATATAAAAATTAAGAAATTTCTTAAAACTTCTAGAGGCATTAACAGTATATAATTCATGCTACACAGCATAAAATATAGATTCTAGAGGCATTAACATTATATAATTCATGCCACACAGCATAAAATATAGATAGATCATTAGAGTTTAGAATAATTTTTCCATGTGTAATCAAAAACAACTTCATACAGATCTCAAACATTCATACAAATGTTCATACTCTTAGTATTCATAAACTTAGCATTAATACAAAACATTCATACTCTTAGCATTTCTGAAAATGAAGAAATGTCTCTACACCTTGCTTCAATATTACCCCCTCCATTTCACCACCTTCTGTCATGATACCTTTTCAAACAGATGAATAAGAATCAGTCAAAATTAAGCATACAATGTTTTATTTAAGCATTTCTTCAATTACCACCCTAATATAAAGACTTCTGGTACTGAATAAAAGCAATATTGTATTGGATGGAAATATCATTTTCAGATTTATATATACAGATTAGTGGGAAACCTGTCACATTAGCCACTTGTCTAATATATCTGTTTCTGGTGTTCGTTAGACATTATGTTGTAGAATCTCTTGACTTTTTGTCTTTAATGAAAGAAGGATAAAATAGTTCCTGGAGGACTGGACACAAAACATGCCATTTCCAGCAAGGAAATGAAACTTGAGTTCCTCATTTTGAGTTCTGAGCCATCACATGGACTTTTAATATATGGGGGTGGCGGGAAAGACAGCCAGTGACAGAAGGAAAATTTTCTATCGACAACTGAGTCTAGATGAGACTCACAAAATCAGTACTGAATATTTAAAATATATGCATGCACTTCTCTTTGTTAAGTCTTTTCCTTAGTTTCTCTTGCTCTAGAAACAAGTGTTTTATCCGATACCACAGAGCCTATAATTGGACACTTTAATTAAAAATTCAGTAAAATTTATAAATAGTATCTGCATCTTTTCTTTAAATGTAAACATTACATCTAATACCATTAATTTGAACATTATGCTTAATATTTCTCAATGCTACCATTTACTCTCAGTAGTCCTTTACTGCATCTTTCAAAGGCTTTCAATTTGGGTTTCAAAGCAACAATAACTCTTTTTATTAACTCACAAGTCACAGGATTATGTAATATTTAATTAAGTTATGTAATTGCAATTACAAGTACAAATGGAATAAATAGATTTTGGGAAAGAATTGATTCTTTGTAAACATATTTCCAAATGATAGGAAGACTTGATAAATATTAGAGATGAACCTATTAATCTTCATTTCTAGTAAGGTATGCTGTGTGTCAGTGAAGTGAATATTGGTTGTGAAAGTTTTTATAATCTCCAAAGAAGTGCTTTCTCCAGGAAGCTCCAGGGACAACTAATTCGAATAGTGCAAAGAAAACAAAATCTCTGTGCAACTAAGCTTAAGAAATGAAGGATCAAATAGTTAAGCAGAATCTGTTTTCACAGGTCACTAAATTCTAAATAGCTAATGCACATTACTGATTTCCAAGATGTCACTATAGCATTTAGTATTTACACAATCCATTTAATTAAGGTCTTCACGTTCATGAAGCACCTCTTAGGAAGGTCCCTAAACATACATGAAGTTTAAACCATCTCCTCTCCCCTCCTCCACCCAATTCCATTACAATTTGTGGTGTTTACTTTTTAAAAACTTAACCTGGAGAGCATAATATTATGTACAAGCTAGTTTAAATTTTAACTCTGATCAATAGGATGCATAAACAAAATACCTTTTTTTAGGGTAGTAGGTTGCCCTAAAAAGAAGTCAGACTAAATTTTATAAGAAAAAACTTCAAAATGAATACTATTAATGTTTATCAATTGATAGTATCAATGCATGTTTGTAGTAAGATCTTGATCACCTGTACAGATAGTATAACAAGATTTTGACATCAATAAAATTAAATGTTGATATCTGTAAAACTAGATCTAGTGAGATTTTTTAATAAAAGTTAAGGTGATCTTTTATTTCTAGTAAAAATAAATGCATTTATTTGATTAAACTGGTGCCTTATCAACAAATACAAAATTGATTAAATGACTCAAATGAATAAAATTAGACAGTCAAAAGTTTGTGACATAGCAAAATACTTCAAAGCCACTCACCTATCTAGTATGAATAGAATATAAGGATCCAGAGAGGCCTTACTTGTGGAGATAGATCTGAGTTTCTCTTAAACAGTCCTCTGTCATTTCAACGGTTTAAAATATTTGGGGGTGCCTGATTGTTCTGGTAAGAGAATTCAGATTCTAAATTGCGCTGTCTGCTATAAAGGCTTCTTATGCAAAGACTGGAATTATGACTTCCTAATTACTCATATCAGCTAATATTTTACTAGTTATTTACCTGTTATTTACCTGTCCGAATGCAAGGTGCCCTCCCAATGGAAAACCAGCAGGACAGTTCTACTGTTCAAGAAGGGAGACATTCACGACATCGGCAACTATCGCCCCATCTGCCTGTTGTCCGTCATCTACAAGATGTTCACACAAGTCATCCTGAACAGGATTGGCAGAACACTAGATGAAGGACAACCATGCGAGCAAGCTGGTTTCCAGAAAGGATTCAGCACAATCGACCATATCCACACGGTAACCAAGCTCATTGAGGTTTGTAGGGAGTACCGGATGCCGCTCTGTCTCACGTTCATTGATTTAAAGAAAGTCTTTGATTCTGTGGAGACTGAATCAGTCATCGAAGCCCTAGCCAAACAGGGTGTTCAAACCCAATACATCAAGATCCTTCATGAGCTGTATTACGGATTCACCACCAGGATCTCACTATTCTACAAAGAACTGATCATTGATGTCAAAAGAGGGGTTCGACAGGGTGATACCATTTCACCAAAACTCTTCAGCGCCACCCTCAAGAACATCATGCAACAATTAGAATGGGAAGGAATGGGAGTGAAGTTAGATGGTCGGCAACTACATCACCTCTGCTTTGCTGATGACATCGTTCTAATAACACCAAACATTAGCCAAGCGGCACAAATGCTGGCTGACTTTGACCGAGAATGTGGAAAGATACGTCTACAGCTGAATCTAAAGAAAACTATTTTATGAAAAATGAACTAGTTCCAGAGGCCCCATTCACTCTCTGTGGAACAGAAATCTCTGAATGCAGCAGTTATGTGTACCTAGGTCGAGAAATCAACATGATGAATGACCTAAAACCTGAGCTGCACAGAAGGAAGAGAGCGGCATGGAATGTCTTCAGAGGCATCGAAGAAATAGCTAAAAGGACAAAGAACCTCCGACTCCAGGCACATGTCCTGGACTCCACCGTTCTCCCTGCATTAACATACGCCTCAGAGACCTGGGCCCTACGAAAGCAGGATGAGAATACTATTCGGGTCTCCCAGAAAGGAATTCAAAGAGCTATGCTTGTAATACTGGAGGACCACTCTGACCTGCCTTGTGCCGAGTGATACCCGGGACACGCCCCGAAGTGGACAAGGCAGGCTTCGTCCAGCCTCAGAAAGCCCCAGAGGGGGCAGTGCACAGCTGTCACTTCCCCTGAGCAGAAGACCCTCACCTCAGGGTGCTCTGCTGGCTTCCTACTTGGGTCCGCACCCCCGCCCCTGTTGGTCTCAGGGCACGTGCCACCCGCACGGCAAGCCTGGCAAGCTGCTCGTGTAGTATTTGATATGCCAAATACCAGTAACATTTATATTAGGTCATTCCCATGTCCTAATATAATGGTTTGAGGCTCTTTATGTTCCTGGAGCAAGCGGATGCCTTTGGGTTCTACTAGCATGAGACAGGGCATATGGAGATATTACTGGTGCCCGCTCTAGCAAATAGATGATGAACGGGAAGATAGTGATAGTGATAGTGATGCTTGTAATATCACGCCTCACTCAAGTGAGAGAAGGAATCCGTAGTTCTGACCTCCATCGCTATTCCAGAATCAGGGACGCTGTTTCGCTTTTCCAAGGCATCGAAAATCAGATGGGCTGGACATGTAATGCGATTTGGAGATGACCGCTGGACTAGAGCTGTTACCGACTGGATCCCATGGGATGTCAAAAGATCACGTGGCCGCCCACCTACAAGATGGTCAGACTTCCTTGTCAAGACTCTGAAGGAACGGTTTGAGGCTCTTCATATTCCTGAATCAACCAGATGCCATTGGGCTACATTGGCATGTGATAGGGTCAAATGGAAATGTTACTGGTGCCTGCTCGAGCAAATCAAGGAATAACGGGATTCAAGTGATCAATTGATCAATTACTCATTTCAGATAATATTTTACTCGTTATCTTATTTTAGAATTATATGTATAAACTATTTTTGTTAGCTTGATTATAAATGTTTGCTTCAGAAATATTTCTATTACAGAATTACTTTTATTTTAGTATAGTACCAATGTTCTAGTTAGCAAGCTAAAGAACAGACCTCAAATTACTTCAATTAGGAACCAAAGGGGAAAAAGAAAAAAGGACAATAAATAAAAAAGAAATACCTTATATAATTGGTTTAGATTTCTTTCTCCTAAGCAAAAAAATTACCTTGTACTCTAGCTTATGACTCAGGAGGTGGCCCAAATCTCTTATTTGCCTGTTACAAACTCCTCTTTATTTACTACCCAGAGAGGCAGCCTCATCTTATCTGGATGAATTTTACTAATTGCATGTGTGAAAATGCACTCATAATACCATAATAGAAGAAGATGCTTCAAGAAGTTTCTCTAGTTGTCATCTTTATACAGATTAATAGAGAATATCCTAAATGTTTCCTTGGAAAACCTGACAAACTAGGGGGAATAGGATAATATATTAACCCAAGCAGGAAAGTTGTTCTTTTCTAGTCTTGGAATTTCAGGCATAAGGGGAGGATGGGCAGAAAGAAGACAAGTTTAAGAAATGATGTAGAATAATTCATTGCTAAACACAGTGAATAAGTGAAAAGGAGGAGTGAGTAAGATAAAATATGCCATTATTAAAAGTGAGAATACTTTTTGATGATTTTGCCCTCAGCATTCATCACCATGGTAGATGACAAATGATTTCAATCATGACACAAAAAACACACACATATTACATTCCTATTTGTAAAGAATAATTCCATTTCCCTCATTCATTCACATGATATGGATTTATAAATAGTTTATACTTATTATCATTTATTCTATGTTGTTCGTCCCAATTAACCCTTCTGACTCATGACTTTTCTGTATGTCTTCATTGCTCTTTTTTTTTTTTTTGCTTTTTGGGTCACACCTGGCAATACTCAGGTGTTACTCCTGGCTCTGCACTCAGGAATTACTCCTGGCAGTGCTCAGGGGATCATATGGGATGCCTGGGATTGGACCCAAGTCGGCTGCATGCAAGGCAAATGCCCTACCTGCTGTGCTGTCAGCGCCATAAATGTTGTCATCACTCTTAACTCTCTATCTGACCTTTCTGATAAAAACAAGATTTTCCATACACATCTTATTTACTTCCCCCCAAAAGAAAAATTTTGTTGATTTCTATTGAAACCATTTATTTATAAAATGTGATATACTGGTCTCAAAGCAATAGTACAGTGAGTAAGACACTTGCCTTGCATGCACTGTCTCCCATATGCCACCCCTGGCATCCCATATGGTCCCCGGATCCTGCCAGGATTGATTCCTGAGTGCACAGCCAGGAGTAACCCCTGGTCATTGTATGTGTAGCTCAAAAACAAAAAAATATATTTTTAAAGAAAATATTTTTTTTTAAATTTGATATACTAGTTCATGCTATAGGTTCTCCCTGTGCTCAGCTGATCACGAGGCGCCTGCGAGGGATGGCGGGTTCTAGCCCTGGCCACCACCCCAGCAGAGCCTTGCAAGAAGCCAGAGGAACCCCCACACCAGGAGGGCCACCATTTTCCACATCCGGACACCCCACTCGTCAGAGCTCCAACCAGCAGAAGAGCTTATCACAAGCCCAGCTCATCAGAGACCCACCCTACAGCAGTCTTTTTTCAAGCCCAACTCTTGTATGGCTGATCCAGAGACTCACATACACAGGGCAGAGCTGCTACAGGCTCTCCCTGTGCCCAGCTGGTCATGAGACACCGCGAGGGATGGTGGGTTCTAGCCTTGGCCTACCACCCCAGCAGAGCCTTGCAAGAAGCCAGAGGAACCCCACACCATGAGAGCCACCATTTTCCACATCCGGACTCCCCATTCGTCAGAGCTCCACCCAGCAGAAGAGCTGATCACAAGTCTGGCTCTCGGCCATGTGGTTCATCAATAAATGCAAGAGATGAGAGGTGACTACAAGAGTATCCCATCCACACAGAAGAGCCTGGCAAGCTACCCGTGTAGTGATATGCAAAATACCAGTAACAATTATAGACCTCTTTTCCATGATCTGATGGAATAGTTTGAGGCTCTTTATGTTCCTGAGTAAGCAGATGCCCTTGGGCTACACTAGTGTGTGACAGGACATATAGAAATGTTACTAGTGTCCGCTCGAGCAAATCGATGAACAACGGGAAGACAAGTGATACAAGTGAAGTGAAGTGATATACTACTTGTCTTCACTGCTGCTGAGTTATCATTGATTTTTTTTCTCCCAAAGAATAGAACTAGGATATTGGGTAGATCTGAATTACAGGATAGATAGACAGAAAGACAGACAGACAGACAGATTAGATAGATAGACAGACAGATAGATAGATAGACAACTATATCTATAAAGATTTAAAAGCCATAAATTTAGATATCTACAGACTCAACCCAACACTACTAAGGGTTCATTCAAGGTTTGCATCTTTTCATGTTTCCTTCTTCAACAAATGAGAAACATCATTATCTTTCATAGATATGTTTTATTTCACAGTCTCAAAATATATTCCATATGGTAGCTATTATAACAAGGAGAAAAGTCATTTTGCAGTACAGAAATATGACAGACCCCACATTAAGTGACACAAAAAAATGGCACAAGTTGGTATACGTGCCTCTAATATGAGACATTAAAAAGGGCACAGCATCATTCTTTGGGTTTCCTGCCAAAAGAACATAATCTAAATCTAATCGCTGGAGAACATCAGTAAAACCCAAAATAACTGCCCTGTACACTTCAAAAATGTCAAGGTCAAAAAAGCAAAGAAATACTGAAGAATTGTTTCTAAAGAAAAGGGACTAAAAATTAGTAAAATGAGTAAAAAAGAAATCATTAGTGGTCCTAGATTGGATGCTGTGATCACAAAAATTGTGTTTTCCTTCCTCTTCTCTAAAGGACATTCTTAGCATAATTGACAAATTATGAATGAGCTTTACTAACTTAGGTGATTATACTGGAACTGCTGATTTTAATTACTGTATTATGGTTATATAAAAGAATGTGTTTGCTTTAAAATATATACTGAGTGATATTAAGCCTATTACTAACTTGTAAGCATTTTGGAAAAAAGTACACCTTATCTATAGACTCACACAGCGTTATTGGTGGGTGCCAATCCTAAATGATTTTAATGACCTTCTTTTCAGCCAAAAAATATAAAGAGGTCTGGAAACAGAATTATAGGAAATAACTAGTTTGTGGGGGAAAGGCTGGGACTCAGAAAAAGAATAAACAATAAAACGTGTAAGAAAACAATGGAAAAGCAAAGCATTTCAAATAGGAGGAGAGATTGGAGCTTTCCAATGTTACAGAAAGATAAACAAATCAGACTGAATAAAGGGTTATAGGTTTTGTTGGTTTGGAATAGGGCAATACTCAATCACACATATGCTTTGAAAATGTAACATATGGGTATGGATGACAGAAATACAGAAATTCAAACTCTCCTTAAGGTGTTTGCATTGTACTGGTTCCTATAAGAAAACTATTTGTAAAATCCATCACATTTGAAAACTCCAGATCTTCATTCCACAGTACTCTCCAGTGGAACATTCTGGAAACTGGTTATTTGCAGGCCCCTTCATTTGTGTTCCCTCAAAAGACAGGCAATCCTCTGGAAAACTTGGCTCTCTCTGCAGCAGGGAAGGAGTCTTTGTCAGAAAACTGCCGTTCACTGCAGTCATTTCAGATGAGTGAGTTTAATTAAGATAAGGCCTCCAAAAGATGTTAATGCTGCCCCTGGTATTCTGCGTTCTCATGTCCTCAACAGTCTTCATGGCTTCTCTGATTGCATTTTACCTTTGTGCTTCAAATTCTAGGTTTGTTTTCATCATTGAAATTATTCTTTTGTTCTCCATTAACATGAATCAAATTTTAGCTTTTCTAAAAGAAAACAAAAATTTGACTGGACTCAGGAACTGAGAGAAATGACGACAGAGCTCTACATATACTGCCCGATGACTCTAGATCTGTTTTGCAAAGTTTAGGAAACTTTAGCTGAGAATCCTTAAGCAACAAATTCCAAGGTCCAGTTTCTACTTTTAAATAGACACATTGGTGAAAATTTCCAATGATTTTAAAGAAGAAATTTTGAGTCTAAAGGAGGGGTGAAATAAACATACTCCCTTAGCTCTGCAGTCCTAATAATAATTAATCAGATAACCTAATATCCTAGAGCTTACAAAGCACTCTCAAATGTACACTCTCTTTGATCACAGAACTTGTTTTAGTAACCTGAATAAATAAAAATTTCAAATCAAAAGCCACTGAAAAAAAATTATTTCCGTTTCCAGACTCCTTTATCTTCATAAAACAGTCCATGGTAGAAGATCTACCTTAAGTCCCCAAACCAGGAAATCTGCCCATAAATTAGACTTATAAATGCAATAACACAAAGGAAAGGATATTAATCAACTAATAATGTGGTTCACCTGCTGCTTAGAAAATTGTACTTTTAATATAATGGGAAATTTATCTGTTTGTTTGCATTCTTTCACACTCCTTTTGCCTTCATGAAAGCCAAAGACAGGCACTCTTTATCTTTCTGGGGTAATCTCCTGTCATTTTATGACATACAGAAAGCTTTAATTAAATCGGCAATTAACAGAGGGACTAGAAAGAGTTGAAGCTTTTTTAATCGCATTTATTTTGAACCTATTTTAAAAATCTGAATGCCAGAGTGTTTGCCTAGTGCAACCCCTATCTCAGAGGGAGAAGTCCAAATATTTAAAGTCTGTCTTCTCTTTGCTTGTGACTTTAAAAAAGGAAAAAACAATTGCTGCATTTTCACAGTCTCCTAGAACACAAGCCAATTTTTTCTAATGATTCTTTTGGGGAGACATATGTGATTACACTGCCCATAGAGATCACAAAGAAATTTTAGTCATTAACATCTTATTTCCAAGGAGGAAAATTATCATTTTATATCTTCTTAAATGCACATGCAGAAGTAAGCACATCTACTGGACTTTGTAAATCTCTGTACATGACCAAACAATCAAAGATAACTATACTCTACGGGTATCACTCTTCTATAACAATACTAATGTATTTTGCCTCCTAATAACCATCCACCTGCCCTTAGATAAGATCCTTCCTAACAACTTCTATGAAGCTAACATTACACTGACACTCAAAGCAGACATACACTTTTAGAAAGAAATATAATTTTAGAAAGACATACACTTTTATAGAAATAAAATTTTTAAAACAGAAAACTTCACACAAATCTCCTTTTTGAACCTTGATGCAAAAATCCACAACAAAATATTGATCTAGGGGTAGGTGCTTTGCGGTTTTGTGAATCAGAGCTGACATCAAATACTGTGACTATGTGATCTAGCATCCATTTATGATAGAAACCCTCAATAAAATAAGGGTGAAAGGAACCTTCCTCAAGATAGCAACTACTATCTATAACAACCCCAGAGCCAATATTATTCTTAATGTGAAAACAGTCACATTCCCATATACAAATAATTAATCAGAGGAAAAAGTGATCAAAGAGTCTATCCCATTGAAAACTGTGTCTAAAAGCATCAAGTACCAGGAATCAACTTAATAGAAGAGCAAATACATTTCTGGGTATCTACCCCCTGGACACAAAAACATTCATCAAAAAAAAGACATAAGCATACCATTATTTACTGCAGCACTAGCACAATGTCCAAGATACAGAATCAACCTATATGTCTAATGATAGATAAGTAGATCATGAAGATGTGGTATGTATAAACAATGGAATATTGCACAGACATAAGGAAAAGTGAAATCATGCAATTTGCTGATTGCATGGAAGGAATTAGAAAATATGCTAAAGAAGCCAGAAGAGGGATAAACACAGGATGATCTCACTTATATATGGTCTACAGCACAACTGGGCAAGGACATGCTACTTGAAGAAAGGGATGCCTAGATCACCCTTGGCCCCAGAGTCCAAGGAGGAGAGTGCAAACAAGTAGAGAAAAAGAGGGTATGAAAAGATGTGTGGAAAGAAATGTGGAGCAGAAATCAAGGGGACCTGAATACCTTGGTGGTGTAAAGGCATGGTATAGCCACATATCCAGAGTCAACAACACTAAAAAGCAAGAGATCCAAACTCCAAAAGCCAAATTTAAAATTGTCAAGAAAGCAAGCTAGGGAAGAGGGTGGGAGGGTCCCGGAACCCTGTTGGAGGGAAGAAGACACTGATGGTTGATTGGTGTTAGACCACAGTATATATAAAACCCAACAATGAATAACTTTATAAATATTGTGCTTTAATGAAAATTTTCAATAAATTTTATGTCAGTCTCTTTTGTCACCCAAAAAAATCAAGATACATAATTTTAATAACAACTAATATTTGATCATAAATACTTGTTGAGGGTCTATGAAATTTAAACACTCAAACTGCTTGCAACTCTAGAAGTAGACACAATGATAAGAATATAAAAATTAAAGAGATGTAGAGGAAAAAGCATCACCAAAGAGTTAATCCAGCTTCCGGGAAAGTCTGCAACCTCCCCAGATGTGTGTGTGTGTGTGATCCTTGCGTCCGCAGACCCAATCAGCCCGAGGGAACAGCCAGAATTTCTATCAACAGGAACCGAAGCAAACTGCCTTGGTTTCACCCCAGACCCCTTGGGCCCTGTGCTTCCGGGACGCCTGCAACCTACCCCACAGGTGTATCTGTGATCCTTGCATCTCCGCAGACCCAATCACCCCAGGGAACAGGCCAGAACCCTACACCCACATCCCAAAACTCAAAACCGCATGGACACGCTTTTACTATCTATCTTGCATGAGGTACCAGTGAACCTTTGTTCCTACATCCTTGCCACCCACCCAAACTCTACAAACAGCCCAGACACCTACTAACTGTACTATCTAGTCACCCAAGAACTCACATTTGCAACCTACAATAGTCATAATGGTAAAGCAACGCGGAAATTCCATCAAGCTCTGTGAGTTAAGTCACTAGTCCAGATGAGCAAAGCAATACCAATGAGTCGTATAACCTCTCTGACAAGGAATTTCGGAAAGAATTGTTAAGGATGCATAAGGAACTCAAAGAAGCAATGGAATGCAAAATCAATAAAATACAAGAGGACATGAGAGAAGAAATGAGGAAAATGCAAATAAAAATGACAGATATTAAAAATGAGGTAAATGAAATGAAAAACACAGTGGAAGGCCATCATAGCAGAATAATAGCTACTGAAGAAAGAATTAGTGATCTCGAAGATAAGTTCCAAAGATTCTCTACACAACACCAGAAGATAGAAAAAGGACTCACAATTACCGAACAGAAAACAAGAGATAATCGGGATGAAGCCAGAAGAAACAACATACAGATCATTGGGGTCCCAGGAAGGCCAAGAAGAAAACCCTGATGAAGAAGAAACTGTCAAAGCCATCATTGCTGAGAAGTTCCCGGAATTAAAGAACGCTTGCCTCAAGATCCAGAAGGCCTGTACGATAACAGCTAAAAGAAACCCGAACAAGAATACTCCAAGACACATCTTAATTAAAATGACAAAAACTATAGAGATAGAATACTAAAAGCAGCAAGATCAAAGAAGGAAATCACATACAAAGGAACATCCCTAAGATTTACAGCAGACTTCTCTGATGAAACACTCCGAGCCCAAAAACAATGGTGGGAAATTGTGAAAAGGCTCAATGAACTGCAGGCCTCACCAAGAATTCTTTACCCAGCCAGACTCACATTCAACATGAAGGAAAGATACATAACTTCATGGATAAGCAACAACACAGGAACTTCATAGACTCAAAACCAACTTTAAAAGAAGGACTGAAGGGTCTACTGTAATACGACCAAACCCAAAAGCACAAGCACAAACAGAAAGATGGCACAAAATCCAATGACAATAATTTCTCTCAATGTCAATGGTCTAAATGCACCAATTAAGAGACACAGAGTGACAAAATGGATTAAAAATTGAACCCAACATTATGCTGTCTAAAAGAAACATATCTGAATAATCAGAACAAACACAGACTCAAAGTCAAAGGTTGGAAGACAATTCTCCACGCAAACAACTCCTCCAAAAGGCTGGTGTGGCCATATTAGTATCAGATAATATAGACTTCCAGGCTGAAAAAGGTTAGAAGGGACAACGAAGGCCATTTATTATTAATTAAGGGGGTATGTACACCAGGAAGAAATTACACTACTAAACAGATATGCACCCAACGAGGGGCCAGCAAAATACATAAAACAACTGCTAAGAGACTCAAAGAAGACATTAACAGTAGCACAATAATAGTTGGAGACTTCAACACTGCTCTATCAATGATGGATAGATCAACAAGATTGAAACTCACCAAGGAAATATTGGCCCTGAAGTAAGAAATGGAAGAAAGAGAGCTAGTGGATATATACAGGGCTTTTCATGCCAAAAAATCTGAATATATATTTTTTCTCTAGTGCACATGGAACATTCTCCAAGATAGACCACATGCTGAGCCACAAAGCATCACTATCACTATCACTAGCTTCACTATCTTCCCGTTAATCATCTATTTGCCAGAGCAGGCATCAGTAATATCTTCATATGTCCTGAGTCATGCTAGTAGAATCCAAAGGCATCAACTTGCTCCAGGAACATAAAGAGCCTCAAACCATTATATTATGTCATGGTAATGACCTAATATAAATGTTACTGGTATCTGGCATATAAAATGCTACACGAGCAGCTTGCCAGGCTTGCCGTGCTGATGGCATACTGTTGTAGTCACCTCTAAATAAAGCATATATTGATGAACTGCGTGGCCGCTAGCGGCCAGCGAGCCAGACTGTGATAGTCTGGTCTGCTGGGTGGAGTTGTGACGGAAGGGAAGTCCGAATGTGGAAAATGGCGGGCCCCATGGAGTAGGGGAGGGTGGTCTGGCTTGTTGTGAGGCTCTGCTGGGTGGCAGACCAGGGCTAGAACCCGCCATGCCTCCCGGGTGCCTCACAAGCAGCTGGGCACAGAGAGAGCAAGTGCCGACCAACGAACGGCACTTGTGTGGCAGCTTAGAACGCGTCCTGTACTGTAAGAAACGGAGGCTCCTCAGACCCAGCAGCATCGTTCCACTTTGCAAGAAGGCATGAACACAGACTGTGTTGCCCACCTCGGGCTTGAATGAATGTTTGCTATGGAAGCCAGCTAAGAGTCTAGCATGCAGAGAAGCTCCTATCTGAGAGAGATACTGGCCTGGCATAACAGACATCTCAAGGTCTACGAAGTAATGTGGAGTTTCAGCCACAAAGCATACCTCAATAAAATGAAAAAGGTAGAAATTGTGTCATCTATCTTTTCAGACCATGATGCACTGAAAATGGAAGTTAACCATACACAGAAACAGGGAGTCAACCCAAACACCTGGAAACTGAACAGTGCACTCCTTAGCAACAACTGTCTTCCCATTCATCACCGATTTGCTCAAGCGGGCACCAGTAACATCTCCATATGACCTGTTTCATGCAAGTAGAGCCCAAGGGCACCTGCTTCCACCAGGAACATAAAGAGCCTCAAACCATTCCATCAGGTCATGGGTATGAGGTCTATAATTGTTTCTGGTATCTGGCATATCAAATACGACATGGGTAGCTTGCCAGGCTCTGCCGTGCAGGTAGCATACTCTTGTAGTCATCTCAATATACAGCATTTATTGATGAACCGCAGCTAATTCCTCAGTCCGCCCAGAACTCCACCCAGCAGACCAGCCCATCACAGCCCGGATCATCAACACCCACCCTGCAGCAGCTTTTTCCTCAATCCGGCCCAGGTATGCTGGTCCAGAGACTCTCAGACATAGGGCAGAGCTGTTCCTTGCTCTCCCTGTGCACAGCCGCTCATGAGGCAGTCGGGAGGCATGGCGGGTTCTAGCCCTGGCCCACCACCGGCAGAGCCTCACACAAGCCAGACCACCCCCTCACTCCACGGCGTGCCGCCATTTTCCACATTTGGATTTCCCTTTGTCAGAACTCCACCCAACAGACCAGCCCATCACAGCCCGGCCCGCTTTGGTAAGAATCCTACCTCTGTGGTCCAGACTGTATAAACCTGACTAAATTGCTCCACTAACTAAATAAATGTCTGCTTACTGATTATATAGTAATGAACTGATAGAGCAGTACATGGGATCAGGCTCATAGTAAATACCCAATAAATGAGAGCTATTATTATCATTATCATATTATTATAAGCATGATACATTTGAACATACATGTTTAATAGTTATATCAATCCCAATAAAAAGAGGAGAAAACTATCATAAATATAATCATCTTCTGTGCTTCCAAAACTTATTTGAAAAAGAACTTTTTAGTTTTTGGAAATATTGGGATCCAAAACACTGGGGAGAGGGCCGGAGCAATAGTCCAGTGGGTAAGGTGTTTGCCTTGCACAAGGCTGGCCTGTGCCGGCCGGGTTCAACTCCGTATCCCATATGGTCCCCTTAGCACTGCCAGGAGTGATTACTGAGTGCAGAGTCAGGAGAAACCCCTGAGCATTGCCGGGTGTGACCCAAAAAAAAAAAAAACACTGGGGAGAGATTGAAGTGACAACACTATTACAAGCAATATTTGCTACTTGCTAACTTAACAATAGTAAGGAAAAAGAATGAGTCGAATCAATTAATAAAATTTGTACTTAAAAATGTTAGTAATTGACCCCAAAAACTCACACAAATAAGGCAGGCACTCTACCACTGAGCCGCAAGTCCAGCCCCACCAAAAAAATAAAATCAGTCAGTATTGCACTGGCCTCAGACAGTCTGAATACACTGCAATTTCATTAAACTGTGCTAAGCAGAGGGTCCTGAGTCTCTCAGTTGATGAAGCCAAACATTATCCTACCTGGAATATTCCTCTATCATTTATCCACAACACGTTGTTCTCAAAGGACATCATGGCAAACACTACTGAGTCAATGAAACCAAGACCTGTTGTTTACATATATCACCATACAACTAACATACAATTTATTTTATTTTGTTTTCATAGTTTGAGAGTCTCTCAGACATGGGGCAGAGCTGTTCCTTGCTCTCCCTGTGCATAGCCGTTCATGAGGCAGTCGGGAGGCATGGCGGGTTCTATCCCTGGCCCACCACCTCGGCAGAGCCTCACAACAAGCCAGACCACCCCCCTGACTCCACGGGAGCCGCCATTTTCCACATTTGGACTTCCCTCTCGTCAGAACTCCACCCAGCAGACCAGCCCATCACAGCCCGGATCATCGACACCCACCCTGCAGCAGCTTTTTCCTCAATCCGGTCCAGGTATGCTGGTCCAGAGACTCTCAGACATGGGGCAGAGCTGTTCCTTGCTCTCCCCTGTGCACAGCCGTTCATGAGGCAGTCGGGAGGCATGGCGGGTTCTAGCCCTGGCCCACCACCTCGGCAGAGCCTCACAATAAGCCAGACCACCCCCCCTCACTCCACGGGTGCCGCCATTTTCCACATTTGGACTTCCCTTTCGTCCAGAACTCCACCCAACAGACCAGCCCATCACAGCCCGGCCGTGCGGCCAAGCGTGCCACGCGGTTCATCAATAAATGTTTTATTTGGAGGTGTTTAAAAGAGTTTGCCTCCCGCTTGGCAAGCCTGGCAAGCTTCTCGTGTTGTATTTGATATGCCAAGTTCCAGTAGCAATTATATTAGGCCATTCCCGTGACCTAATATAATGGTTTGAGGCTCTTTATGTTCCTGTAGCCAGCCAATGCCCCTGGCTCTACTGGCCTGAGACAGGACATATGAAGATATTACTGGTGCCTGCTCTAGCAAATAGATGATCAACGGAAGATCATGATTGTGATCATGATCGCTTTCATAGTTTAGGTAACATGGTTACAATGGTGTTAACAGTTATGGTTTGATGTACAAGTTAATGCACAGTCATCAGCACCAAAG
The DNA here is from genome assembly GCA_021461705.1 of Cryptotis parvus. Taxonomy (NCBI): domain Eukaryota; kingdom Metazoa; phylum Chordata; class Mammalia; order Eulipotyphla; family Soricidae; genus Cryptotis; species Cryptotis parvus. Next base: position 173,607 of record JAJIBD010031462.1, read on the forward strand.
AGCCCAAAATCAGCCTTGAAAAACAAATCTAAACAAATTTGATTCCTCATAAATAAAATAGACTCAACCTTATTTTCTATTTCCTTTTCGTTTAAAAACAAAAATTTAGCTACAATAGTTCTAGAACAAGACTACTAAATATGTTATTAATACTAGTCACCATTTTAAACTTTTATAACCTAACATTTTCCTATTCTCAGGGAAGTAAAGCTCTAAGTGACAATCACCACACCATAAACTCTCCGATCACTGGGCCTTAAAGTTCCAGAGGAGTCTTCTGAGGCCACCTGTGATAAATCCTCAGGAAAGAGAAATAGGTTAGTGACAGTGGGGCAAAAGTCTGGAACCCGGCATTTTCCATGGGATTATACCCAAATAAAATAACATTCAACACACAAAAACTGATTTAGATGATATATTAATATGTAAATGAAATAGATCACCACCAATGAGATAAATGTTCAAGTTGGCTAATCAACATGTTTTCTTTCCCACTGGGGAAATACTGCTTAAAGTTTTACATGAAATTACACTGTTGGTGGGAAAGTCGACTTGTACAACCTTTCTGGAAAACAATATGGACATTCCTCCAAAGACTAGAAATTGAGCTCCCCTTTGACCCAGCCATACCGCCTCCTGGGAATATACCCTGGAAAGCCAAAAACACACAGCGGAAACACAATCTGCACTTTTATTTTCATAGCAGCACTATTCACAATAGCCAGAACCTGGAAACAACCAATATGCTCAAGAACTGATGACTGGATAAAGAAACTGTGGTACATCTACACAATGGAATACTATGTAGCTGTCAGAAAAAAAAATGAAGTTATGAAATTTTCCTATAAATGGATGGACATGGAGAGAATCATGTTGAGTGAAATTGGTCAGAAGGAAAGAGAGAGACATAGAATGACTGCATTTATTTGCATGACATAAATATACCAGGTGATCTTACCAAAAGTGGAAATTACCACAAGCGCTGGGAGTCAGAGGTTTGGTTAGATAGAGAAGGGAACATGTGTGAATAAATGTCTAAAGGTCTGATACCAACATAGAACTGAGCATTAAATACAGACAAAAATGCAAATGATGGCTTCTAAGTGTACATAGTGCAACCCACAATGTGTGGGAGAAAGAGGAGAGAGAGAGGGAGAGAGAGACGAGATAAAGAACCTGCCATTTAGGCAGGATGTGGGAGGGGGAGGGAATTGGGGACATGGGTGGTGGTTGAGGGGCACTGGTGGAGGGCGGGGTGCTGGAACACTGTGTGACTGAAACCCCCAAGCGTGAACAACATTGTAATTCTATATCACACGGTGGTATAATAAAATGTTAAAAAAAAAGTTTTACAAGAAAATCCTTTCATCTACCAATAGGCAAAACTAATGAATAAAATAACACAGAATTACATAATGTAGTTGCTATTAAGCCTGTGTGTGTCTGTACAAATAAATGTAATGATTGTCAGGCTTTATTATTTGTTGAAAAGAGTAATATCTAAGAGCATAACAGGTATTTTGATTAAAACCTGGAAATTTGTACAAATATATATGTTTAACATTTATTACCTGCATTTTATTTTATGTATATGTGATATATTTTATTACATTTCAAAAAATAGATAAGCTAAACAAATAAGTTTAAATTAATTTTAATATTTGGGGAGGGAGGGCAGTCACAACAGTGCTCAGGAATAATGTAAGCCACACTCAGAAGTGCTCAGGAAGTCAAGAATCCCACCAAGGGTATGTGTACTTTACTAATCGAGACACATCTCCAGCCTTATGAATAGTTTTTTTTTCATAAAGTGTATTGAATAGCAGGAAACACTTCAACATATGACCATTGTTGTATAGTTTTGATTTGAGAGAACATTTTGATTTTAAGTCATCAAAGAAGCAAAGAAAAATGAAGATAAATAAAAATTAATATGGCTAGGGATGTAGCTCAGTGGCAAAGCACATGTTTCACAGGTATGAGTCCCTGGGTTTAGTCTCTACTATCACAAAAGAGAAGAGGGAAAGAGAGAGTAAAGGAGAAAAAAATATGGAAAAAGAGGAGAGAGGAAAGGAGAAAAAAATAGGGGGAAAGAGGAGAAAGGAAAGGACAAAAGGGCAAAAGCAATCACTAAAAATAAAGAACCAACTGAAACAAATTAAACTGTTTATCAAGTTGAATTTAATAAACCACATTTTAAATACATATCACAGACATAAATGAACTATAAAAAAACTTAAAATTGCATTTGATAATCCTAATATTTATATAATTAGAAATTATGTTAAATCGAAATATAGTAATAATAGAATTGTAACCCAGGGAAATTTATCTATTCATAAATTCTCTTAATGTCATATAAAGAAGAGCATAAAATATTTTATCACTCCATTATAATAATAATTATTAAACAGAATGACTCTTGGTTAAACATTTATTATTGTGTCTATATAAAAAAGGAGAATGCTTTAAGTAGCAAAAGATAAAGACTCATTTATCTTTGAAACTCTTTGGAATATAGGAATAAAACTTTAGAATATAGGATAAAATTTAAAAATCCATTCGGGGCTATAATTTTGAGAATAAGTTTAATATTTTGGATAACTATGTTATTCCTAAGCTTTAGAGTACATCCTATCTGTTACAAAAAGTAAAAATTTCCTTAGGGCTAAGAAATCGATATCATTACAATGTTTCGCATGAGACTGCCTAAATCTTCATATTTTTATAGTAGTGCAAAATAAAATCAAATTGAAAATCTTAGGTTAACAAGGAAATATAAAAAGAGAACAACTCTTCTTTTCCCTTCTTTGATTTATTAAGTATTTACCAGTTTTATGGAAAAAATTATTTCAGCTTCCTTCTTTAATATGTAGCTATTCCAGTGCTGAGGGCCTGGAAACCCTGCACGGAGGACGGAATACAACCTCTGCAGACTGAGGGAGAAGAGGCCATTTCACATTCAGTCAATGAGTTAGTCCTCGCAGCTATTTTCCTTTAAACCAGATCCACTAGCCCTGAGCCCTGTCCTAAAGCTAAATTCTTTAAGATAACTCCAGACTGTCTCAGGAGGAAGCAGATGTTTGAAACTGGCCAGAAGCCAAGGTCTTGGCCCCATGACTATTGTTCTTTATGAAGGTAAATTCCCATTGTGTTTCGTAGCATACTAAAGGGGTGTCATATGTATATAAATTCATTAGGATTTTAATCATAATTACGTTTCACAATTCTGGCAACACAGACATTGTCAAATAAGATGGTATTTTGTTTTCCTACTTTTCATCATGATTTAAAGACCTTATTTCTGACAGACCTCTTCCATTTCCATCAGCCATCAAAATCTGTGGATGCACAGTGTGAAAAGCACCAGTTGCCATGCCCTTTGCAGTCCTTAATTTTAAGGAACTTTTTCACAAAACAGCAGCGACAATTTAAACACTTATTTATTAAGTGCTGACTTGGGGTTGAGGGAGGCAAAGTAAGTGGAAAGTTGAAAAAGAAACATAAAATTTGTTTCCTCCTCAGGATTCTCACTATATGTGAGGGAAATGAGACTGAAAAAACAAGTGAAAAGAACCTGACACTGAGCTTTGTATTATCAAATGCTTTCAATGGAGAGTCTTAAATATAAGCAGAACCAACTAAATGCCAAACTAAAACCCACTACTTTGCCCATCACATTAACCCTCACAGAGCTCTGTAAGGGAAGTTTTATTCATTTTAGAGCAAGAAAACTGTCAATCAAGACAGGAAGTTAAATAACTTGCTCAATTCAGAAAGTTAGATTTACAGCCAGAATTTGAATTCTATGACCCCAAAACATTTCCACTAGGCCATAGCCTCTGGTGATTACCATTGTATAGAGCTTTGTGTTTCATAAAAGGCTTTCATAGAGGGGAAATAACCGAATGGGACATGAAAGAAGGAATAACAAAGAGAACTCCAGGATGAGCACATTCTTAATGCTTTCAAGTTGGTAGAAAACAATTTTCTCACACAAAACTGGTTTACTTTAGTACAAGTACAAGTAACACTGGTGTTAACATCTTTTACTCTTTCCAGTCTGCTCTCTTTTAATCAATTGGCTGTTACCACCTTGACCCCAGGAGTAAAAGGCTCTGTTGATGGGCCAAGACTTCAAATGTGCTGCTATGGACTGAACCCATTCATCTGTGCCGCCTCAGTAGCGTCTGCCTGCCCTCTGACACACTTTCATGGCACAATGTGACACAATGTTGTTCAGACAGACCTACGATTTTGAACGCAATTTCTTAAAAAAGTAAGTTTATCCACATGACAGACTCATTGTACTTTTCACAAAGCTATAATTCAACATAAAGTCCACTGTAATTTAGAAAGATGAAAATTTCTAAATCTAAAGACCAAGACTTTAAAATAATAGTCACATACTATTATTGTAAATTATTTGCAAAGGCTAATCTACTTGTACATTTGAGGCATGAATCTTTCATTTAAAATGAATTCACTTGTTGATGAAATCATTATAGATGCTATCACACATTCTCTGTTTAAAAAATCTAGCAATATTTACTATTTAGTGCAAAATTTCCCACACAACACATGAAGATAAAATCAACAACGAAAAGAGCTAATCAGCATATCATATGACAGTGTGCTACCAGATGCTTTACACCAAGTAATGCATTTTATTCCAACTTAAAACTATTTAATATGTCAATTTTACAGAAAAGAAAAGCAATGTTTGTAGAAATAATCTGATGAAAAGCAAACATGGTAACTGAAGCAATTTGAAATTGAACTCCGAGGGTCCCCACTAGAGATGGAGTTAAAGTCTTAGTCAATAAACTATAATCAAATGCTCAGAATTTCAATCCTTTAACAGATGTTATTTTTCCTTCAAAGATGTCTCTACCTAAAATGCCCAGAGAATCAATAAGCCAGAGAATGTTCTCATATGGAGCATGACAATTCATTATAATAGACTGATCTGCTTCCGAAAGGTTTCTCTGTTGTTAACAAGAGTCAATGCATTTTTTAAAAATTAGCTGAAATGCTATTTTAGAAGCGTAATCCATCAAAACTCAACACTCTTGCATAATTCACCTGGGAGCAGTGATGAAAAGGTTGAAAGAGTCTAGAGGAATTAGTGGGGAAAGCTGTAGCCAAGAAAAAGGCAGAGTTCACTGCTTAGTGGTTTCACATGCTCAACTGGCCACCAATGATATTATGACCTCAAAAGAGGTACGAAGTAATTTGGCTGAAAGTTAGTAAATCTATTTTACCAAATCCTTATAGTAATTAACCTTATGAAAGTTAACTCCTTCCCCAATAGAATATTTGCTATCTAGACACTGTTAGATTCTTGGAATGACAGGGTTTTTGAAAGATGTTTACCTCAATTACTGATGCATCTGGAAATAAAAATCTGAGATAAAAGCATCAATCAATTAAATGCTCACTGTAAAAGGATAACAATAGTTTTGTTTGGCAATACACTATCACAGAATAATTTTAAAGACTACCATATGAAACTGAAAATTATTCAAAAATATATAAACATGGAAGATTGTTTATTATTAATCAATTTATTTTTTATTTAATCAGTATTAAATTTTGTTTCTAGAGTGGTGTGTGTGTATATGTGTGTGTGTGTGTTGTATGTAGTATTTGCCTTGTATGTACTGGACCCATGTTCGATCCCTGGCACCGCTATGGCCCCCAGCCTACCAGGAGTGGTTCCAAGTATAGAGCCAGGATTAACCCCAGAGCACTGCCAGGTGTAGCTCTAAGCCAAAAGAGAGAGGGAGAGATAAATTAACATATTTTTACATTATTTCAATAAAATTTTCTATCAGCAATCTGTTTTTATGCATTTAATGCTGTAATTTTGATATTTTTCAGAAGTGTTTTAAATCCATACATGTACATTAGTTGTCACTGTTGAGAAAAGCAGTTTCAGATATTTGGGGGTTGTTTGTTTTTGGTTTGGGGTTCATACCTGGCGATACTCAGGATTTACTCCTGACTCTGTGCTCAAGGACCACTCCTGGCAGGCTTGGGAAACCATATGGGATGTTGGGGCTAAAACCTGGGGCTAAATCCTGATTTGGTCAGGTGCAAGGCAAGCACCCACCTGCTGTACTAATGCTCTGACCCCACGTCCAAGTATTCGAGTATTTTTTAAAGGATATTAAAAACTTATTTTTATTTTATTCAAAGCACCATAAATTACAATACTGCTAATAAGCAGGTTTCATACAATGTTACAACCTCCACCAGAGTTTTTCGCTTTATCCCACCAGTGTCTCAGGGTTCCCCCCATACCACCCCTCCATGCCCTGCCCTTGGGAAACTGACTTGGTGGTCAGTTCTCAGGTTCAGTTGACTCTGGGTCATTTGTTATTCTCCTATTTTTTTATATCCCACATATGAGAATATCATTCTGTATCTCTCCCTCTCCTTCTGACTGGCTTCGCTCAACATAATACTCTCAAGTTGTATCTATACAGTCAGATATCTATTCCAAGGGCCCAAAAGCACTATTTTAAAAATCATATTCCTATGTTTATTGCAGCACTACTCACAATAGCTAGCAACAAGAAGCAACTGGAGTGTCCAAGATCAGAAGACTGGATAAAGAAACTGTGAGATAGATATAGATATACAGATGATATAGACACAGATAGATGTTCTAAGTAGGACTGCAAGGAACTTATATAATTCACCATTATATTAAAAAATTATACATGTTTTATATATATATATATATATATATATATATATATATAAGTTCCTAACCTCAAAAACTGCTTGATAGTATAAATATAAAGCCAATAATATGGTTGAATAGAGGGGGAAAGTTTTTAGTTCAATTTCAGATTTCCAAGAGTCTTATTTCCTTACTATGGTGCAAAGTATTTAATGTAACTCCTAAAGATACCAGTCCCCTAAAATCCATAGATGTGATTCTATTGGTAGTTTTTGAGATGTGAATGAATTAAGAATGTTTACATCAATAGATTATCCTGAATTATTCTGTGAGCCCTAGCTTCCTACATAGCTATTCCAAAGTGATTCAGCAGAGACATGTATTCAGAAGATACATTCCCACATGCACACACATGCATACACACACACATACACACAAAAAAACCAATAAAGTTCTTCTCCAATATCATCACTGCATTATAACAGTGGAAAGACAGAAGCCAGAGAAAGGAGGCAGTCTCAGCTATAAATCAACAGACTCCTCATGAAAAACTCCTTCATTTTAAGGAAAAACTCCTTCATTTTACGCTACTGCAAAACCAATGCTGGAAAATGTAGATTCTAAGAATGTATGTTACATGAATGAACTAAGAATATTTAAGCATAAGTGTAACACTGTATATGCAATAGTTTAAAATATGGAGAAATGGGACAACTCATACATAAAGTTCTTAGGGGAAGACTCTTTTTTAGGGTCCTTGGTATATATGCAAACTAAAAATTATTTTGGGTTTGCCTGAAATTCAAATTTGGAATTTTTATTTTTATATGTTAAAACTGGCAACTCTATCCTCTTTTTAAAGACCTTACTTACTTTCAAGTGCACATATGTTCTCTCTCTCTCTCTCTCTCTCTCTCTCTCTCTCTCTCTCATACACACAACACACATGCTTTATGGGAGCAAATAACTACCCATTTTCATGTCATTAATGCCATTATCACTCTTAATAATAATTGTAAGGGAATTCTGATTAATTACAATACTACAAAACTTAATTTTCCCACACAATCAATGCCATTATCACCCTTAATAATTATAACTGAATTCTGAATAATAACAATACTAACTTAATTTTCTCACATTTTCTGTCATCAGGCAGCTTATCTCCCTCATTTACAATTTAGTCTTTACACTGCATCATTTGATAGAAAGAAACTTTTCCGGTGCCTTTGTTTTGTTTTTTTGAATATTTTTAGTTATACACAAATCAAATCTGACTGTACTAAGTAAGCATCTTTCTAATCAAGTGTTGTAACCAGCTCTCCTAGTTCAACTAGCACTTATTAAGCAGCTATTATACACCAACATCTCTTGCACTTATGTAGATGTTCTCATCTTTTCATTGGAAAAAGGTTGATTTGAGTTGAAGGAGTGTGTACTGTTCGCTCAGCTAAGGGACATGCATTCCCCTGCATGTGCTGGCTCTGCTCGCATGGCAGACATCCTCCCAGACAACAGCTTTGTTTTTAAATTTTTATTATACCATGTGAGATATACAATTACAAGGATGTTCATAATTGGGTCTCTGCCATACAGTGTTCAAGAAACCAGTCCTCCACCAGTGCCAAATTCCCACCACCCATATCCCAAACAAGCCCGCCCCCAACCCAAACCCTGCCTGCCCTTTTTGCAGGCACATTTTATTTCCATGTCTATCTCTTTGTCTCTGTCCTTGTATTTCTCCCTCTCTTCTGGTACACTTTGTGGCTTGCCCTACAGATGCTAATGATGTATGATGCCTCTATGTGCATATTCAATAGTGAGTTCTAGTGTGACATCATAATTCCTCATTCCCCATAACCTCTCCAGTTTGTTGCAACTAGAATGATCATTACAGTGTATAAATGAGAAATACCCTGGGAAGGACCTATGCTAAAATCTGTTATAGTATAAGATTGTTGCATGGCTGCAGAGTGGCCAGCGTGACAGTGCAGCTGTGGATCTGGAGTGTCTGTGTTCGGCGGTTGGCTGTGGTGGCTGGGAGTTCAGGGCCATGTCTACCGACATGGAGTCTGAGGAATGGGTGGAGGGTTCCAAATCCCCGCTCCAAGTCCAGCCAGCATGGCAGCCTGCATGCTGAGCAAGCTCCCAGGTAACAGCTTTGACACCCTCCTTGGGGATTTGGCCTGAAACTTCTTCCTCTGCCTTTTGACCCCATTAGTCTGACACAGCCTTCCCTGACCATTTCCCACAACTGTTACACACTTTCAGACCATCACATATATTTTCATCCCATCGTGTCCATTGCTATTTGTATGAATATTAGTGTCTGTCTCCTCACAACACTTTAATCTCTTTAGTCTAGTGACTAGGAACCTTTGGCTAACCCAAAGCCGAATATAAAGAAACCATGCAGTAAATATCCTATAATGAAGAAATAAAACAATGACTGAAATAAAGATATTATTCGGTTCCTAATCTAAAGCACTAATGTCAGGGTGTAACGTGCAGTCTCCATTTCAATCACCAAGGAAAATTCTCCTTCCCACCAGCAGAGGAGGGTGCATCCTGTTGACAGTTGTGTCAAACCAGGTACAAGAAGAGCAGTGTAACCTTTGCAACCTGATGGTCAACTTTTTTCATCTCTTTCATGCTTTGCATATGTAGGGATAATATGTGTATGTCACCACTTCCAAGACTTAGCATAGGAAGATGTTGAATGTGAAGTCCTAAGTTAATACAATGGAAAAACAAATAAAATTGGGGTGAAAGTAAGGGTGGAAAGGAAGGTGAGTTTCAAAAGAGCTGCTTTTGAGTTGAGACTCCCTTCCCATCCTGCCTATCCGAATATTTTATTTTCATTAAGTCATCTTAGGAAATGGAAGCATGAAAGGACTATTTCAAGATGTGTTAATTGCCTCATGATTTCATGTTCTGCAGTAACAGTCAATTTAACAGTGAGCATTTTCTGTTCATTAGATAAACTGAACCTTTTGAGAATCTGAATTTGGAAACAGAACATAGACTTCAAATCCATCCATCTGACATGAAAACTTCATCCCTCTCAAGAAATCTCATGTAAAAAAGGATCCAGCAAACACTGATATGAGCAAAAACTGCCATAATTTTGTTGGGTTTGGTCTAAGAACAGTATTATACATATTAAGACTTTTTAATTATGGTTACGTTTTTAAAGAATGTATTCCTTACATTTAATGCCTCAACCATTTAAGGTTAACTAATCAAATAAGGTAAGACTAATCATCTTGTTTTTTAGAGTTATTTTAACATGAATGCCCTAGATTTTATAAACAGTACTGACTATTAAAATCCTTCATTTCTTTCAAGAGTCACAAAAGATTCTCTAACCAAATACATCATGAACTTTGCTTGAACTAACTATGGATACATTAGTCAGAAATTCTCATGAATTAATATTGGAAGCAAGCCTAAATAACATCAATAAGACGCATTCAGTATAGTAAGAACATTCATTCAAAGAATCGTCTCAAATGACAAATTCATTGAGAACATTTTAATCAGTAAAATGCTCCCTGGCATTGGTACATGTGAATGATCCATCAAGCAACTGAATGACTAATCCACTAATGTTCCCTGTAACTTCTCGCAATCTTTCTTGAGAGCAAATAGAAGAGAATTTAGACAAACCATGTGTTTAAAAGCTACTATTTCCCACCTAAGACTAGTCACTGAGCAGAATATTTCTAGAATAGACTGTTTCCAGATATTTTAAAAGGCTAAATATATTACATTGATACTTTAATAATGGTTAGTTTCATTTAATTAAAGAAATGGAGAAGTTAAATAACATTTAAATACCAATTATTAATTATCTTTCTGGTCCTATGTATGCAGTGACTGATATTAGTCCCTTCACTCAAGAAATCATCACATATATAAATTAATGGATTTTCTAATAAGGATCTTTCTTGTTCTTGTGGTGGAAAGAGGTCTTAAAGAGCCTTGAACTCACCAGATGCCTGACGTTTTCCAACCACAACACATCCTAACAACTTCATCTCCAGTTCATAAATGCTATTTAATGAGTATAGGACTACATAAAGAAAATAAAGTAGGAAGTTATTTGAATGAGCCATATAGTCTTCTAAGAAGTGTCTAGATGGTAACAGCATGCCATTAAAAGCATTAAGTATAGCTGGGTCAAGAAAGTACGCAAGAGGGCGGGGGGGTTGCCCCCGGGGGGGGGGGGTTGTCCCGCGCCCCGCCCCCGGGGCCGGCCGAGGTTCCATCCCCGCCATATGGTCCCCCAAGCACTGCCAGGAGTAATTCCTAGGTGCAGAACCAGGAGAAACCCCTGGGCGTCGCTGGGTGTGCCCCAAAACAAAAAAAAAAAAGTAGCACCAGAGAAATTATCTGTAATGCCAGAAAAAAAGATGAGGTGAAATAGATAGTTACTCTATCTTGAGTCAAGATTCTAAAAGTTAGAAGCAAGAATATAGAATTCGGTTCTTGTTTACATTTCCATAAAATTCAATGAACAAATAAAGAATTCCATAAAGTGACTCATATGTGGCAGCTTCAGAAATGGTTTTCATGCCTGAAATCCATGTTCACTAACATCTATCATCCATTAAGAGAAGAAATGTTTAGACCTGTATTCCCTGCCTCACATAATATATTCCTTCCTTGATCAATACTACCTGAACCCAAATAAATTAAGATAACATAAAAGAGCAAGCTTCTACCCCTTGTTTTTTCAGTTGACCTTGTGACCACTCACTACTTACAGACTAGTCCACACCCCCTTGTTTTTTAATCTATAAAGATTCACTTAAAATATCCATAAGTCTTCGTTGAGGTGTGCATTAAGATGTCTACCATAAAAAAGGTTTTAGTAGGCTGCTAAAAGAATGAGTCACTTAAAAATGTGTGAGTGTCACTCTGCATTTAGTATAAACAAAGGATAACTATCATCTGCCACTGAATCTAAATCACAGGGTATATAACATTGCTCCGTAGGATTGATGGGTGCATGTGAATTCTATAGACCACTTAGTTTAAGAATGGCATACAGTTCATAAAGAAAGGTGGAAATTCTGAAAAGTTTTTTATAAAGACCTCTTATTTACAAAGGTGGTCATCAAAAGTTTAACACAGCACATGACAAGTGCACAAGGGCACACATTAAAATAGTGAGAATGGTTATAAGTTCACAGCAGCAATTATGGTATCCCCTGCTGAACCCAGGCCCAGTGAGCAGGGACGGGGAATGTTCATCAGAATACTCACATACTTTATGAGAAGAAGCAAGTCCAAAGCAGAAACACCCAGGACCCAACATAGTGGTACCTCTCCATTTTTATGACCTGGCACAACATAATTCAGCTTTTTCTAGTCCAGGTGCATTTGCATTTTTACAATAACTCTACCTATAACCTACTTAATGGAAATAAGTTTCTATTCCTTATGAATATTGCTTGTTGTGGAAAATGTGCTAAACATGATCAGAAGTGTTTTCTTAGAAGAAAGTCAAGATTGTTCAGTCTCCCTGTGGAGCAATTAAACATTTATTATATATATTATATAATTATATTCTTTGAAATAATATAACTATAATAAGGTATCAATGAGATAAAGAATATAACTATAATAAGGTATCAATGAGAGACTGAAATCTCCAGGCTTTCAGGGAGTTGGGGATTAGCTCCCCTCCCCCATCTTCCTGCTCTTCCCAAAGACCTGGCAGCCACGCCCAAGCCTTAAAGCTGTCACCCAGTTAAAAATTTAACTTCAACTTTATCACCCTATTAAAGATTTTGGAATTCCTGGAGCATGTGACTACTACAATACTGATACACCAAGTACCACACCACATTCAATGGGATGTAAAGTATAAGGCAACCAATATATACACACAATGGCTATGCTGTAACAACACATCAGTAATTTCTTATAGAAGGGGTTTAATCGCTCCACAGGGAGACTGAACAATCTTGACTTTCTTCTAAGAAAACATTTCTTGATCATGTTTAGCACATTTTCTACAACAAGCAATATGAAATATATTGTTGGGGTCTTCTATAGGAGCAGTCTTAAGGGGTCCGTTGGGAAAATTGAAAACAGTGATGGTG
>JAJIBD010031463.1:0-14740 GCA_021461705.1 Cryptotis parvus
CATGTTCTATGTTATAACGCTCATTAGTTCACGTACCTGTGCCTACCAGGCCACCTGGGTCTAAGACAATGGAATAGAAAATGCTTTGGTAAGAATCCTACCTCTGTGGTCCAGACTGTATAAACCTGACTAAATTGCTCCACTAACTAAATAAATGTCTGCTTACTGATTATATAGTAATGGACTGATAGAGAGCAGTACATGGGATCAGGCTCATAGTAAATACCCAATAAATGAGAGGTACTATTATCATTATCATATTATTATAAGCATGATATATTTGAACATACATGTTTAATAGTTATATCAATCCCAATAAAAAAGAGGAGAAAACTGTCATAAATAGAAACATTTTTCTGTGCTTCCAAAACTTATTTGAAAAAAAGAACTTTTAGTTTTTTTGGAAATATTGGGATCCAAAACACTGGGGAGAGGGCCGGGGGCGATAGTCCAGTGGGTAAGGTGTTTGCCTTGCACAAGGCTGGCCTGTCCGGCCTAGGGTTCAATCGGCATCCCATGGTCCCCTTAGCACTGCCAGGAGTGATTCCTGAGTGCAGAGTCAGGAGGAACCCCTGAGCATTGCCGGGTGTGACCCAAAAAAGCCAAAAAAAAAAAACACTGGGGAGAGATTGAAGTCACAACACTATTACAAGCAATATTTGCTACTTGCTAACTTAATAATAGTAAGGAAAAAGAATGAGTCGAATCAATTAATAAAATTTGCACTTAAAAAAATGTTCAGTACCAGTAATTGGACCCAAAACCTCACACACAAATAAGGCAGGCACTCTACCACTGAGCCACAAGTCCAGCCCCACCAAAAAAAATAAAATCAGTCAGTATTGCACTGGCCTCAGACAGTCTTGGAATACACTGCAATTTCATTAAACTGTGCTAAGCAGAGGGTCCTGAGTCTCTAGTTGATGAAGCCCAAACACTATCCTACCTGGAATATTCCTCTATCATTTATCCACAACACTTTGTTCTCAAAGGACATCATGGCAAACACTACTGAGTCAATGAAACCAAGACCTGTTGTTTACATATATCACCATACAACTAACATACAATTTATTTTATTTTGTTTTCATAGTTTGAGAGTCTCTCAGACATGGGGCAGAGCTGTTCCTTGCTCTCCCTGTGCACAGCCGTTCATGAGGCAGTCGGGAGGCATGGCGGGTTCTAGCCCCTGGCCTACCACCTCGGCAGAGCCTCACAACAAGCCAGACCCCCCCCTCACTCCACGGGGGCCACCATTTTCCACATTTGGACTTCCCTCTCGTCAGAACTCCACCCAGCAGACCAGCCCATCACAGCCCGGATCATCAACACCCACCCTGCAGCAGCTTTTTCCTCAATCCGGCCCAGGTATGCTGGTCCAGAGGACTTCAGACATGGGGCAAGAGCTGTTCCTTGGTCTCTCCTATGCACAGCCGTTCATGAGGCAGTCGGGAGGCATGGTGGGTTCTAGCCCTGGCCCACCACCTCGGCAGAGCCTCACAATAAGCCAGACCACCCCCTTCACTCCACGGCGCGCGCCATTTTCCACATTTGGACTTCCCTTTCGTCAGAAATCCACCCAACAGACCAGCCCATCACAGCCCGGCCTGCGCCAGCAGCGGCCCCGCGGTTCATCAATAAATGTTTTATTTGGAGGTGTTTAAAAGAGTTTGCCTCCCACGTGGCAAGCCTGGCAAAGCTTCTCGTGTTGTATTTGATATGCCAAATTCAGTAGCAATTATATTAGGTCATTCCGTGACCTAATATAATAGTTTGAGCTCTTTATGTTCCTGTAGCCAGCCAATGCCCCTGGCCATCAGTAGACGGCCTGAGACAGGACATAAGAAGATATTACTGGTGCCCGCTCTAGCAAATAGATGATCAACGGGAAGACCGTGATCGTGATCATGATCGTTTTCATAGTTTAGGTAACATTGGTTACAATGGTGCTAATAGTTATGGTTTGATGTACAAAGTTAATGCACAGTCATCAGCACCAAAGAGCCCAAAATCAGCCTTGAAAAGCAAATCTAAACAAATTTGATTCCTCATAAATAAAATAGACTCAACCTTATTTTCTATTTCCTTTTCGTTTAAACAAAAAATTTAGCTACAAGAGTTCTAGAACAAGACTACTAAATATGTTATTAATACTAGTCACCATTTTAAACTTTTATAACCTAACATTTTCCTATTCTCAGGGAAGTAAAGCTCTAAGTGACAATCACCACACCATAAACTCTCCGATTACTGGGCCTTAAAGTTCCAGAGGAGTCTTCTGAGGCCACCTGTGATAAATCCTCAGGAAAGAGAAATAGGTTAGTGACAGTCGGGGCAAAAGTCTGGAACCCGACATTTTCCATGGGATTATACCCAAATAAAATAACATTCAACACACAAAAACTGATTTAGATGATATATTAATATGTAATGAAATAGATCACCACCAATGAGATAAATGTTCAAGTTGGCTAATCAACATGTTTTCTTTCCCACTGGGGAAATACTGCTTAAAGTTTTACATGAAATTACACTGTTGGTGGGAAAGTCGACTTGTACAGCCTTTCTGGAAAACAACATGGACATTCCTCCAAAGACTAGAAATTGAGCTCCCCTTTGACCCAGCCATACCACTCCTGGGAATATATTCTAAGAAGTCAAAAATACTCAGCGGAAACACCATCCCTACTTTTTATGTTCATAGTAGCATTATTCATAATAGCCAGAATCTGGAAACAACCAGAGTGCCCAAGAATTGATGACTGGATAAAGAAACTGTGGTACATCTACACAATGGAATACTATGTAGCTGTCAGAAAAAAATGAAGTTATGAAATTTTCCTATAAATGGATGGACATGGAGAGAATCATGTTGAGTGAAATTGGTCAGAAGGAAAGAGAGAGACATAGAATGACTGCATTTATTTGCATGACATAAATATACCAGGTGATCTTACCAAAAGTGGAAATTACCACAAGCGCTGGGGAGTCAGAGGTTTGGTTAGATAGAGAAGGGAACATGTGTGAATAAATGTCTAAAGGTCTGATACCAACATAGAACTGAGCATTAAATACAGACAAAAAATGCAAATGATGGCTTCTAAGTGTACATAGTGCAACCCCACAATATGGGGAGAAAGAGGAGAGAGAGAGGAGAGAGAGAGCGAGATAAAGAACCTGCCATTTAGGCAGGATGTGGGAGGGGGAGGGAATTGGGGACATGGGTGGTGGTTTGAGGGGCACTGGTGGAGGGCGGGGTGCTGGAACACTGTGTGACTGAAACCCCAAGCGTGAACAACATTGTAATTCTATATCTCACGGTGGTTTAATAAAATGTTAAAAAAAAAAGTTTTACAAGAAAATCCTTTCATCTACCAATAGGCAAAACTAATGAATAAAATAACACAGAATTACATAATGTAGTTGCTATTAAGCCTGTGTGTGTCTGTACAAATAAATGTAATGATTGTCAGGCTTTATTATTTGTTGAAAAGAGTAATATCTAAGAGCATAACAGGTATTTTGATTAAAACCTGGAAATTTGTACAAATATATATGTTTAACATTTATTACCTGCATTTTATTTTATGTATATGTGATATATTTTTATTACATTTCAAAAAATAGATAAGCTAAACAAATAAGTTTAAATTAATTTTAATATTTGGGGGGGGGAGGGCAGTCACAACAGTGCTCAGGAATAATGTAAGCCACACTCAGAAGTGCTCAGGAAGTCAAGAATCCCACCAAGGGCATGTGTACTTTACTAATCGAGACACATCTCCAGCCTTATGAATAGTTTTTTTTTCATAAATTGTATTGAATAGCAGGAAACTCTTCAACATATGACCATTGTTGTATAGTTTTGATTTGAGAGAACATTTTGATTTTAAGTCATCAAAGAAGCAAAGAAAAATGAAGATAAATAAAAATTAATATGGCTAGGGATGTAGCTCAGTGGCAAAGCACATGTTTCACAGGTATGAGTCCCTGGGTTTAGTCTCTACTATCACAAAAAAAGAAGAGGGAAAGAGAGAGTAAAGGAGAAAAAATATGGAAAAAGAGGAGAGAGGAAAGGAGAAAAAAATAGGGGGAAAGAGGAGAAAGGAAAGGACAAAAAGGGCAAAAGCAATCACTAAAAATAAAGAACCAACGAAACAAATTAAACTGTTTATCAAGTTGAATTTAATAAACCACATTTTAAATACATATCACAGACATAAATGAACTATAAAAAAAACTTAAAATTGCATTTGATAATCCTAATATTTATATAATTAGAAATTATGTTAAATCGAAATATAGTAATAATAGAATTGTAACCCAGGAAATTTATCTATTCATAAATTCTCTTAATGTCATATAAAGAAGAGCATAAAATATTTTATCACTCCATTATAATAATAATTATTAAACAGAATGACTCTTGGTTAAACATTTATTATTGTGTCTATATAAAAAAAGGAGAATGCTTTAAGTAGCAAAGATAAAGACTCATTTATCTTTGAAACTCTTTGGAATATAGGAATAAAACTTTAGAATATAGGATAAAATTTAAAAATCCATTCGGGGCTATAATTTTGAGAATAAGTTTAATATTTTGGATAACTATGTTATTCCTAAGCTTTAGAGTACATCCTATCTGTTACAAAAAGTAAAAAATTTCCTTGGGGCTAAGAAATCGATATCATTACAATGTTTCGCATGAGACTGCCTAAATCTTCATATTTTTATAGTAGTGCAAAATAAAAATCAAATTGAAAATCTTAGGTTAACAAGGAAATATAAAAAAGAGAACAACTCTTCTTTTCCCTTCTTTGATTTATTAAGTATTTACCAGTTTTATGGAAAAATTATTTCAGCTTCCTTCTTTAATATGTAGCTATTCCAGTGCTGAGGGCCTGGAAACCCTGCACGGAGGACGGAATACAACCTCTGCAGACTGAGGGAGAAGAGGCCATTTCACATTCAGTCAAAGAGTTAGTCCTCGCAGCTATTTTCCTTTAAACCAGATCCCCTAGCCCTGAGCCCTGTCCTAAAGCTAAATTCTTTTAAGATAACTCCAGACTGTCTCAGGAGGGAAGCAGATGTTTGAAACTGGCCAGAAGCCAAGGTCTTGGCCCCATGACTATTGTTCTTTATGAAGGTAAATTCCCATTGTGTTTCGTAGCATACTAAAGGGGTGTCATATGTATATAAATTCATTAGGATTTTAATCATAATTACGTTTCACAATTCTGGCAACACATAGACATTGTCAAATAAGATGGTATTTTGTTTTCCTACTTTTCATCATGATTTAAAGACCTTATTTCTGACAGACCTCTTCCATTTCCATCAGCCATCAAAATCTGTGGATGCACAGTGTGAAAAGCACCAGTTGCCATGCCCTTTGCAGTCCTTAATTTTAAGGAACTTTTTCACAAAACAGCAGCGACAATTTAAACACTTATTTATTAAGTGCTGACTTGGTGTTGAGGGAGGCAAAGTTAGTGGAAAGTTGAAAAGAAACATAAAATTTGTTTCCTCCCTCAGGATTCTCACTTACATGTCAGGGAAATGAGACTGAAAAAAACAAGTGAAAAGAACCTGACACTGAGCTTTGTATTATCAAGTGCTTTCAATGGAGAGTCTTAAATATAAGCAGAACCAACTAAATGCCAAACTAAAACCCACTACTTTGCCCATCACATTAACCCTCACAGAGCTCTGTAAGGGAAGTTTTATTCATTTTAGAGCAAGAAAACTGTCAATCAAGACAGGAAGTTAAATAACTTGCTCAATTCAGAAAGTTAGATTTACAGCCAGAATTTGAATTCTATGACCCCAAAAACATTTCCACTAGGCCATAGCATCTGGTGATTACCATTGTATAGAGCTTTGTGTTTCATAAAAGGCTTTCATAGGGGGAAATAACCGAATGGGACATGAAAGAAGGAATAACAAAGAGAACTCCAGGATGAGCACATTCTTAATGCTTTCAAGTTGGTAGAAAACAATTTTCTCACACAAAACTGGTTTACTTTAGTACAAGTACAAGTAACACTGGGTATTAACATCCTTTACTCTTTCCAGTCTGCTCTCTTTTAATCAATTGGCTGTTACCACCTTGACCCCAGGAGTAAAAGGCTCTGTTGATGGGCCAAGACTTCAAATGTGCTGCTATGGACTGAACCCATTCATCTGTGCCGCCTCAGTAGTGTCTGCCTGCCCTCTGACACACTTTCATGGCACAATGTGACACAATGTTGTTCAGACAGACCTACGATTTTGAACGCAATTTCTTAAAAAAAAAGTAAGTTTATCCACATGACAGACTCATTGTACTTTTCACAAAGCTATAATTCAACATAAAGTCCACTGTAATTTAGAAAGATGAAAATTTCTAAATCTAAAGACCAAGACTTTAAAATAATAGTCACATACTATTATTGTAAATTATTTGCAAAGGCTAATCTACTTGTACATTTGAGGCATGAATCTTTCATTTAAAATGAATTCACTTGTTGATGAAATCATTATAGATGCTATCACACATTCTCTGTTTAAAAATCTAGCAATATTTACTATTTAGTGCAAAATTTCCCACACAACACATGAAGATAAAATCAACAAAGAAAAGAGCTAATCAGCATATCATATGACAGTGTGCTACCAGATGCTTTACACCAAGTAATGCATTTTATTCCAACTTAAAACTATTTAATATGTCAATTTTACAGAAAAGAAAAGCAATGTTTGTAGAAATAATCTGATGAAAAACAAACATGGTAACTGAAGCAATTTGAAATTGAACTCCAAGGGTCCCCACTAGAGATGGAGTTAAAGTCTTAGTCAATAAACTATAATCAAATGCTCAGAATTTCAATCCTTTAACAGATGTTATTTTTCCTTCCAAAGATGTCTCTACCTAAAATGCCCAGAGAATCAATAAGCCAGAGAATGTTCTCATATGGAGCATGACAATTCATTATAATAGACTGATCTGCTTCCGAAAGGTTTCTCTGTTGTTAAAAAAGAGTCGATGCATTTTTAAAAATTAGCTGAAATGCTATTTTAGAAGCGTAATCCATCAAAACTCAACACTCTTTGCATAATTCACCTGGGAGCAGTGATGAAAGGTTGAAAGAGTCTAGAGGAATTAGTGGGGAAAGCTGTAGCCAAGAAAAAGGCAGAGTTCACTGTTTAGTGGTTTCACACGCTCAACTGGCCACCAATGATATTATGACCTCAAAAGAGGTATGAACTAATTTGGCTGAAAGTTAGTAAATCTATTTTACCAAATCCTTATAGTAATTAGCCTTATGAAAGTTAACTCCTTCCCAATAGAATATTTGCTATCTAGACACTGTTAGATTCTTGGAATGACAGGGTTTTTTGAAAGATGTTTACCTCAGTTATACGATGCAACTGGAAATAAAAATCTGAGATAAAAAGCATCAATCAATTAAATGCTCACTGTAAAAGGATAACAATAGTTTTGTTTGGCAATACACTATCACAGAATAATTTTAAAGACTACCATATGAAACTGAAAATTATTCAAAAATATATAAACATGGAAGATTGTTTATTATTAATCAATTTATTTTTATTTAATCAGTATTAAATTTTGTTTCTAGAGTGGTGTGTGTGTATATGTGTGTGTGTTGTATGTAGTATTTGCCTTGTATGTACTGGACCCATGTTCGATCCCTGGCACCACTATGGCCCCCAGCCTACCAGGAGTGGTTCCTAAGTATAGAGCCAGGATTAACCCCAGAGCACTGCCAGGTGTAGCTCTAAGCCAAAAGAGAGGGGAGAGATAAATTAACATATTTTTACATTATTTCAATAAAATTTCCTATCAGCAATCTGTTTTTATGCATTTAATGCTGTAATTTTGATGTTTTTCAGAAGTGTTTTAAATGCATACATGTACATTAGTTGTCACTGTTGAGAAAAGCAGTTTCAGATATTTGGGGGTTGTTTGTTTTTTGGTTTGGGGTTCATACCTGGCGATACTCAGGACTTACTCCTGACTCTGTGCTCAAGGACCACTCCCTGGCAGGCTTGGGAAACCATATGGGATGTTGGGGCTAAAACCTGGGGCTAAATCCTGAATTGGCCAGGTGCAAGGCAAGCACCCACCTGCTGTACTAATGCTCTGACCCCAAGTCCAAGTATTCGAGTATTTTTTTAAAGGATATTAAAAACTTATTTTTATTTTCTTCAAAGCACCATAAATTACAATACTGCTAATAAGCAGGTTTCATACAATGTTACAACCTCCACCAGAGTTTTTCGTTTTATCCCACCAGTGTCTCAGGGTTCCCCCCATACCACCCTCCATGCCCTGCCCTTGGGAAACTGACTTCGGTGGTCAGTTCTCAGGTTCAGTTGACTCTGGGTCATTTGTTATTCTCCTATTTTTTTATATCCCACATATGAGAATATCATTCTGTAGCTCTCCCTCTCCTTCTGACTGGCTTTGCTCAACATAATACTCTCAAGTTGTATCTATACAGTCAGATATCTATTCCAAGGGCCCAAAAAGCACTATTTTAAAAATCATATTCCTATGTTTATTGCAGCACTACTCACAATAGCTAGCAACAAGAAGCAACTGGAGTGTCCAAGATCAGAAGACTGGATAAAGAAACTGTGAGATAGATATAGATATACAGATGATATAGACACAGATAGATGTTCTAAGTAGGACTGCAAGGAACTTATATAATCCACCATTATATTAAAAAATTATACATGTTTTATATATATATATATAGATAGATATAGATATATATATAAGTTCCTAACCTCAAAAACTGCTTGATAGTATAAATATAAAGCTAATAATATGGTTGAATAGGGGAAAGTTTTTAGTTCAATTTCAGATTTCCGAAGAGTCTTATTTCCTTACTATGGTGCAAAGTATTTAATGTAACTCCCAAAGATACCAGTCCCCTAAAATCCATAGATGTGATTCTATTGGTAGTTTTTGAGATGTGAATGAATTAAGAATGTTTACATCAATAGATTATCCTGAATTATTCTGTGAGCCCTAGCTTCCTACATAGCTATTCCAAAGTGATTCAGCAGAGACATGTATTCAGAAGATACATTCCCACATGCACACACATGCATACACACACACACACACAAAAAAAAACCAATAAAGTTCTTCTCCAATATCATCACTGCATTACTAACAGTGGAAAGACAGAAGCCAGAGAGAAAGGAGGCAGTCTCAGCTATAAATCAACAGACTCCTCATGAAAAACTCCTTCATTTTTAGGGAAAAACTCCTTCATTTTTACGCTATTGCAAAACCAATGCTGGAAAAATGTAGATTCTAAGAATGTATGTTACATGAATGAACTAAGAATATTTAAGCATAAGTGTAACACTGTATATGCAATAGTTTAAAATATGGAGAAATGGGACAACCCATACATAAAGTTCTTAGGGGGGAAGACTCTTTTTAGGGTCCTTGGTATATATGCAAACTAAAAATTATTTTGGGTTTGCCTGAAATTCAAATTTGGAATTTTTATTTTTATATGTTAAAACTGGCAACTCTATCCTCTTTTTAAAGACCTTACTTACTTTCAAGTACATATATGTTTCTCTCTTTCTCTCTCTCTCTCTCTCTCTCTCTCTCTCTCTCTCTCTCTCATACACACAACACACATGCTTTATAGGAGCAAACCCTACATTTCATGTCATTAATGCCATTATCTCTCTTAATAATAATTGTAGGGGAATTCTGATTAATTACAATACTACAAAACTTAATTTTCCCACAATCAATGCCATTATCACCCTTAATAATTATAACTGAATTCTGAATAATAACAATACTAACTTAATTTTCTCACATTTTCTGTCATCAGGCAGCTTATCTCCTCATTTACAATTTAGTCTTTACACTGCATCATTTGATAGAAAGAAACTTTTCCGGTGCCTTTTGTTTTGTTTTTTGAATATTTTTAGTTATACAAATCAAATCTGACTGTACTAAGTAAGCATCTTTCTAATCAAGTGTTGTAACCAGCTCTCCTAGTTCAACTAGCACTTATTAAGCAGCTATTATACACCAACATCTCTTGCACTAATGTAGATGTTCTCATCTTTTTATTGGAAAAAGGTTGATTTGAGTTGAAGGAGTGTGTACTGTTCGCTCAGCTAAGGGACATGCATTCCCCTGCATGTGCTGGCTCTGCTTGCATGGCAGACATCCTCCCAGACAGCAGCTTTGTTTTTAAATTGTTATTATACCATGTGAGATATACAATTACAAGGATGTTCATAATTGGGTCTCTGCCACACAGTGTTCAAGCAACCAGTCCTCCACCAGTGCCAAATTCCCACCACCCATATCCCATACACGCCCCCCACCCAAACCCTGCCTGCCCTTATTGCAGGCACATTTTATTTCCATGTCTATCTCTTTGTCTCTGTCCTTGTATTTCTCCCTCTCTTCTGGTACACTCTGTGGCTTGCCCTACAGATGCTAATGATGTATGATGTCTCATGTGCATATTCAATAGTGAGTTCTAATGTGACATCATAATTCCTCATTCCCCATAACCTCTCCAGTTTGTTGCAACTAGAATGATCCTTACAGTGTAAAAATGAGAAATACCCTGGGAAGGACCTATGCTAAAATCGTTATAGTATAAGATTGTCGCATGGCTGCAGAGTGGCCGCGTGACAGTGCAGCTGTGGATCTGAGTGTCTGTGTTCGGCGGTTGGCTGTGGTGGCTGGGAGTTCAGGGCCATGTCTACCGACATAGGAGTCTGAGGAATGGGTGGAGGGTTCCAAATCCCGCAAAAGTCCAGCCAGCATGGCAGCCTGCATGCTGAGCAAGCTCCCCAGGTAACAGCTTTGACACCCTCCTTGGGGATTTGGCCTGAAACTTCTTCCTCTGCCTTTTGACCCCATTGGTCTGACACAGCCTTCCCTGACCATTTCCCACAACTGTTACACACTTTCAGACCATCACATATATTTTCATCCCATCGTGTCCATTGCTATTTGTATGAATATTAGTGTCTGTCTCCTCACAACACTTTAACCTCTTTAGTCTTGTGACTAGGACCTTTGGCTAACCCAAAGCCGAACATAAAGAAACCATGCAGTAAATATCCTATAATGAAGAAATAAAACAATGACTGAAATAAAGATGTTTCTCGGTTCCTAATCTAAAGCACTAATGTCAGGGTGTAATGTGCAGTCCCCATTTCAATCACCAAGGAAAATTCTCCTTCCACCAGCAGAGGAGGTGCATCCTGCTGACAGTTGTGTCAAACCAGGTACAAGAAGAGCAGTGTAACCTTTGCAACCTGATGGTGAACTTTTCATCTCTTTCAGGCTTTGCATATGTAGGGATAATATGTGTATGTCACCACTTCCAAGACTTAGCATAGGAAGATGTTTAATGTGAAGTCCTAAGTTAATACAATGGAAAAACAAATAAAATTGGGGTGAAAGTAAGGGTGGAAAGGAAGGTGAGTTTCAAAGAGCTGCTTTTGAGTTGAGACTCCCCTTCCCCATCCTGCCTATCCGAATATTTTATTTTCATTAAGTCATCTTAGGAAATGGAAGCATGAAAGGACTATTTCAAGATGTGTTAATTGCCTCATGATTTCATGTTCTGCAGTAACAGTCAATTTAACAGTGAGCATTTTCTGTTCATTAGATAAAATTGAACCTTTTGAGAATCTGAATTTGGAAACAGAACATAGACTTCAAATCCATCCATCTGACATGAAAACTTTTGTCCCTCTCAAGAAATCTCATGTAAAAAGGATCCAGCAAACACTGATATGAGCAAAAAAAATGCCATAGTTTTGTTGGGTTTGGTCTAAGAACAGTATTATACATATTAAGATTTTTTAATTATGGTTATGTTTTTAAAGAATGTATTCCTTACAACATTTAATGCCTCAACCATTTAAGGTTAACTAATCAAATAAGGTAAGACTAATCATCTTGTTTTTTAGAGTTATTTTAACATGAATGCCCTAGATTTTATAAACAGTACTGACTATTAAAATCCTTCATTTCTTTCAAGAGTCACAAAAGATTCTCTAACCAAATACATCATGAACTTTGCTTGAACTAACTATGGATACATTAGTCAGAAATTCTCATGAATTAATATTGGAAGCAAGCCTAAATAACATCAATAAGACGCATTCAGTATAGTAAAAGCATTCATTCAAAGAATCGTCTCAAATGACAAATTCATTGAGAACATTTTAATCAGTAAAATGCTCCCTGGCATTGGTACATGTGAATGATCCATCAAGCAACTGAATGACTAATCCACTAATGTTCCCTGTAACTCCTCGCAATCCTTCTTGAGAGCAAATAGAAGAGCATTTAGACAAACCATGTGTTTAAAAGCTACTATTTCCCACCTAAGACTAGTCACTGAGCAGAATATTTCTAGAATAGACTGTTTCCAGATATTTTAAAAGGCTAAATATATTATATTGATACTTTAATAATGGTTAGTTTCATTTAATTAAAGGAATGGAGAAGTTAAATAACATTTAAATGCCAATTATTAATTATCTTTCTGGTCCTATGTATGCAGTGATTGATATTAGTCCCTTCACTCAAGAAATTGTCACATATATAAATAAATGGATTTTCTAATAAGGATCTTTCTTGTGCTTGTGGTGGAAAGAGGTCTTAAAGAGCCTTGAACTCACCAGATACCTGACGTTTTCCAACCACAACACATCCTAACAACTCCATCTCCAGTTCATAACTGCTATTTAATGAGTATAGGACTACATAAAGAAAATAAAGTAGGAAGTTATTTGAATGAGCCCATATAGTCTTCTAAAAAGTGTCTAGATGGTAACAGCATGCCATTAAAAGCATTAAGTATAGCTGGGTCAAGAAAGTACGCAAGAGAAATTATCTGTAATGCCAGAAAAAAGATGAGGTGAAATAGATAGTTACTCTATCTTGAGTGAAGATTCTAAAAGTTAGAAGCAAGAATATAGAATTCGGTTCTTGTTTACATTTCCATAAAATTCAATGAACAAATAAAGAATTCCATAAAGTGACTCATATGTGGCAGCTTCAGAAATGGTTTTCATGCCTGAAATCCATGTTCACTAACATCTATCATCCATTAAGAGAAGAAATGTTTAGACCTGTATTCCCTGCCTCACATAATATATTCCTTCCTTGATCAATAGTACCTGAACCCAAATAAATTAAGATAACATAAAATAGCAAGCTTCTACCCCTTGTTTTTCAGTTGACCTTGTGACCACTCACTACTTACAGACTAGTCACACCCCTTGTTTTTTAATCTATAAAGATTCACTCAAAATATCCATAAGTCTTCGTTGAGGTGTGCATTAAGATGTCTACCATAAAAAAAGGTTTTAGTAGGCTGCTAAAAGAATGAGTCACTTAAAAATGTGTGAGTGTCACTCTGCATTTAGTATAAACAAAGGATAACTATCATCTGCCACTGAATCTAAATCACAGGGTATATAACATTGCTCCCTAGGAATTGATGGGTGCATGTGAATTCTATAAACCACTTAGTTTAAGAATGGCATACAGTTCATAAAGAAAGGTGGAAATTCTGAAGGTTTTTATAAAGACCTCTTATTTACAAAGGTGATCATCAAAAGTTTAACACAGCACATGACAAGTGCACAAGGGCAGACATTAAAATAGTGAGAATGGTTATAAGTTCACAGCAGCACTTACGGTATCCCCTGCTGAACCCAGGCCCAGTGAGCAGGGACGGGGAATGTTCATCAGAATACTCATATACTTTATGAGAAGAAGCAAGTCCAAAGCAGGAACACCCAGGACCCAACATAGTGGTACCTCTCCATTTTTATGACCTGGCACAACATAATTCAGCTTTTTCTAGTCCAGGTGCATTTGCATTTTTACAATAACTCTCTACCTATAACCTACTTAATGGAAATAAGTTTCTATTCCTTATGAATATTGCTTGTTGTAGAAAATGTGCTAAACATGATCAAAAAATGTTTTCTTAGAAGAAAGTCAAGATTGTTCAGTCTCCCTGTGGAGCGATTAAACATTTATTATATATATTATATAATTATATTCTTTGAAAGAATATAACTATAATAAGGTATCAATGAGATAAAGAATATAACTATAATAAGGTATCAATGAGATAAAGAATATAACTATAATAAGGTATCAATGAGAGACTGAAATCTCCAGGCTTTCAGGGAGTTGGGGATTAGCTACCTCCCCCCCATCTTCCTGCTCTTCCCAAAGACCTGGCAGCCACGCCCATGCCCTAAAGCTGTCACCCAGTTAAAAATTTAACTTCAACTTTATCACCCTATTAAAGATTTTGGAATTCCTGGAGCATGTGACTACTACAATACTGATACACCAGTACCACACCACATTCAATGGGATGTAAAGTATAAGGCAACCAATATATACACACAATGGCTATGCTGTAACAACACATCAGTAATTTCTTATAGAAGGGTTTAATCGCCTCCACAGGGAGACGGAACAATCTTGACTTTCTTCTAAGAAAACATTTCTTGATCATGTTTAGCACATTTTCTACAACAAGCAATATGAAATATATTGTTGGGGGTCTTCTATAGGAGCACTCTTAAGGGGTGGTTGGGAAAATTGAAAACAGTGATGGTGGGACCGGAGCGATAGCACAGCAGGTAGGGCGTTTGCCTTGCACATGGCCAACCGGGTTTGATCCCTGGC